>JAESVK010000967.1:832747-843441 GCA_017140935.1 Hamamelis virginiana
AAAAAATTGCACCCCACATTTCAATATTTGTCGACAGGAGAGAGAGAGAGAGACTTGTTTTGGGATATTGGGTCCCTGGCCCAGCTCCAAACTATCCCCCAGGCTTGTGTTTCTATTCTCTGGAAGTGAGGGGTTCGGCCCAGTGCCTTGCCCACTAGTTGAACCATGCTCTGTGAAATTTGTACCAATCCTGACATCTTAGGAGCTTGTCTATGGATTTGCTCTGGGAGACTCGTCTGAGATCTAGACCTTTTGAGCTTTGGACTCGCCCAAAGGAGAAGACTGCACATTGTTCACGCAAACTCAAACCAGAAGACTACACATTGTTCACCGTCTTCGCCGACTGCCGAAAAAGGATCGATCCACAGATGCCAGAGAGTTACATCAGAAACTGTATTTAGGAGTATTTACAGTGACGAAATTGCGAGAGGAGATCGGACGCAGATCTGAGTTGCTGGAGCATCACGGACGCAGATCGGAGAGGCGACGTACATCCTTCTCAGTCTCCGGCGAGCAGATTGGCACCACTCTGTCTCTCTCTTCCCCCCGGCCCCCCCTCTCTCCGGCGAAATTGCGAGAGGAGCGAGACGTCTGGGCCGCCGATGAAGATCAATCTCGCCGTTGTTCTCCATCAGACACCGGCCATCAGTGGGGTTCTCCTCTGTTCTCATATCAGAGGGGTGTGTGAGGGAAGGGGCAATAATGTCATAAAATAAATGAAATTTTAAAGATTAGGACCTTAGACAGTAAAATCTTTTAAATTGGGACTTTTCAAAGGAAAAAATGTTTAGGTGGACTTTAGCCAATAAATACTTTTAAAATAGGACTTTAGGCCAATTATCTGTTAAAATAAAGTGGCTATCGCGGCCCATTAAATGATTAGAGCCTCAATTTCAACTGTTTTGGGCATATTACAGGCTAATACCCATTAGATGATTTGGGCCTCATTTTTAGCTGCAGGTAAGGACTGAATGTACGAGTCCCCTTACGTGATTTAGGCCTTCATTTTTACTGCGTTGGGCTCATTCACGGGCTTAAGCCCATCTACGATTCATATAAATTTGCCCATTGAAGCCCATTAAATATTTTGAAAGTGTTAAGGCACATTAGATATGGGCCCTCAATTTTAGCTGTATTGGGCTTAGCTTGTTCTTATTACAGGCCCATTAAGTGATTTGGGCTACATTTTTAAGGCCCATTAAATGTATGTTTTGGGCAATGGTTTTCACCGTATCGGGCTGATTGATGAGCATATTCCAGACCCATTATATTATCGGGCTTTCATTTTGACTGAATTAGGCTGATTCATGGGCATAAATTTATCTAATATTCATATAAATGGGCCTACATTGGCTCATTTAATTATTTGGGCCTCATTTTTAAGTTCAGTTAAATGAGTTGCGCCTCAGCTTTTACTGTATCAGGCTGATTGATGTTAAGGCCTATTTAAGATTTATGTAAATGGGCCTACATCGGCCCATTTAATAATTTGGACCTGAATTTAAGGCCCATTAAATGAGTTGGGCCTCAGCTTTCACCGTACTGAGCTGATTGAACGGCATATCCGGGCCCATTACTTGGTTTGGGCCTAGACCCTTATTGTATTGGGCTGATTCTTGGGCTTAGACCCTTATGCTTTTTTGATTCAGATAAGTGAGCCTACGGCCGGCCACTTTGATGATTTGGGCCTCAGTTTTAACCGTATCAAGCTTGGTGGACTTAGGCCCATTTACTATTTTGAAAAAATGGACTGTAAACAAGATTTAGGCCCACAAAAAAAGGTTAACTAAGTAATATTCGTCAGTACTTCTACACAAATTTAAACGCCCCAAAGGGTTTTTTTTTTTTTTTTTTCTTTTTTTAGCCAACAGTGTTCCCCTGTCAACTTTTCCCCCCTCATTTCGGTATTCGCTGGTCACGCATGGTGGAGAATTATTTGTTATATTGAAGCTCTTTTGATGTCTTTCGTCTATTAAAAAAAATACAAACATGACAAAAACAGGCATGCATAGCCTTCAATCCAACTTTTTCTCACACTTACACTTCATTTTTCAAGTAATATGCATCCCAGGATATACTTTGGGAATCCATATTCTAGTATAGTACGCATTTGGAAATTTTGAAAATTGGATAGAACTAACTAAATAGAATTCACTAAATAATGATGAAATTAAATCCGACCAAATTGACCGAATTATTATGACTTTCACAATAAAACCAAGCCCCTAAGTATTTTGACATGACATTTCCCGTTGTAGAATACAAGAGCATGACAAACTCCTCTCCCTCAAAGAATTATCAGAACCAAGGCCCTTCCCAATGCTTAAGCTCAATAATAAAGCAAAGAAGATCAGCATAGTGACATGAATAAATACAAAAATGAACATACGGCACAGATCTTCTTGTAAAGAATTTGCTTTTCTAATGAAGTCCTGAAATAAAACTCACATCACCTTGCTTCAAGCTTTCAAATAATAATTCATAAACTAACTAAATTCAATATCGAACTAGCAAAACATTTGAGGGAAATGAAGAAATTCTGATCTCAATAATAAAAATGAAAAAAAAAAATTGAAAATGTGATGTTGGGATCAATAGAAATGCTTGTGATGGTGGTGACGAGTCATTCCATCCAAAGCACTGCATGAAAGGATAACAAGCTACAAACATGTCTCGTCCAATCACCGCCATTTTCATAGTAATGATGGCCAGGATGATGATGGCAGCGGTGATGACGATGATGATGCATCTTCTTCCTTAGACTATTTAACGAGAGAGAGAGAGAGAGAGAGAGAGAGAGGTCTTGTTCTTAAAACAAGATAGAAATCACCAGAAGAGTGTTTTGGATGCAAGTTCCAAACCTTGTGTATGTTGGAGCCAAAAGCTTTCCTTCTATTTTGTGCAACAAAGATCTGAATATACAAAACTGGAGGAGAATGCTTTGATTTTGGGTGATCAAGGGAATGATATCCCTTGAGGACTCACTCTGTAACCTAGCTGTTTGATTGGTCATGCTCATGGAGAGTGAGGCTCCTATAATTGCAGCTGCAAAAGCATGGGCAGCGAGTAAATTCTATTTTAATATTCCCTTTCATAATGGTATCGTTTCTTGTTCTCTGTGGTAGCTGTAACCTCTAAATCATGCTCACCCATCGGGATAGCCCCCCCACCCAGCAAAAAGGTAGTATTCTATGAAGATCGCAATATATGAGAAATGACAGAGAAAATTAAAAGAAAATAACATGAAGGCTATAATGGGGTTTGAGTGATGAAGAGGCTGAAATGTGTTTTATACTATCTACTGATATAGTGTATTTCTCTGCTTTTTCAACATTGACAAGGTTATTGCAAAGTTTGCTCAATTAACTCCAAATGAAAGAGTAAAAAAAGTCTGATAAAACTCATACTGGAGCAATGAACCCTGTCATAGCTTCCAACATGAATGGATGCCAAAACAAATCCAGAAACTCAAAACAAGGAAAAAACAGAAGTCTTTGCCTAAAATAAAATGAAGAAACCAAAATTAACAAACACAAGCTCATGAATCAGCCTATAAATAACTTTTCTTCAAAAACCCAACACCAAGCACATCTTCAAAAATCAAATAAAATCAAAACTTTTCAGCAGGATCAGATCTCACCTCAGAATAGAAATAGAGAACCAATCATATGGTGGCAAGGGGCATATAATCCTGGGCATCCATGGACCAATCTGCACAACTATTTCCTTCCCAAAGAAAGCCCAGGTCTCAAATCAAAGTTTTACATACACTTTAAGAATCAAACAAGAAGTTCTTCAAATTACAGTAGCATACAAGTTGTCTAGCATAAAATCTCACGCAGCACAGAAAGTAAACACCTTACTGACTCTCCACCCCGTTTAATGGTGTGAAGCTCACAAAGGACTGCACCTGCAACTTTGCTTGCAAAGCAAGCAAAGTTGCAATACTTGGTCTCTTCTTTGCCCTTAGCATAGTCATAAGTGACTTTATAAATAACAAGAGCCTCATTAGAGATGACAATCCCATCTCTTGGACTTGCTTCAAAGTCTGCAGCATTATATAATAACAACAAATAAAATGACAATAGGTAAAAAAATGGCATGGATGAAGTGTCCTTAGCACTGGTTATTGTTCACAATTCTAGATGGATTGAGATATCACAATCCACTCAAGGGTTAAGATAAGAGACACCAAAGAATATTGATAGCTAAACAAATCACGAGGACTAAGAAGAAATACATGCATTCACCGTCACATTTTTGGAATGCAGTACTATAAAAATTTAAGAGAGATCACCTCAATTTACATTCTACTGACTTGCAGCATTATTTACTGCACAAGAAGCCAAAGCCTTGCGTCCTTCAATCTCCATTCTTATTTGACACAGCATTGGTAGTAAAATAGATATAGAGTATAAAATTTTCAATTCTCTCTGATTCACCAATCAAGCAAAATGAAATTTTCCATGAGGCAATAAAAACCGAGAGCTTGAACTAATAAACTCTTAAACAAGCAAAACTAACTTCAGCTAAATCAAAAAGAAAAGCTAAAACAAACAGAAAGAAATTAGTCACACTTAGCTCACTAAATTCGATGTTCAAGTTGTGCATTAACGAAGTGGGTACCGCCTGCTTTTATAGCAAAGTTTAAGAGAGAAAACTTCAATTTTTAAAGAAAAACTTTTCATTCACAAATGCTATCTATTCTTTGAACATGACACTTGAAAATGGGCTACTCAAGAAATACACTTTGGCCAACATAAACTGTTCTTACTCGAGGAATCATCCAAACACGCACTAGCTTTTGGTCATTTAAATGAAAGTAAAAAGAAATTATTCTGTTATTTAACTTTTTTTCTTTTGTATTACTTGGATTAAAAGTAATTTGACACGGAAATTGATTGGACTAAGACAATTGGGGCATTGCGTCAGTTTGGATGAGTATATATGTAGTTGTGGAGCCTTTCCAAACTTAAAACAGCACAACTTAGTTTCTGCAGCATCTTTTATGCTTGGGAATAAAGCAAAAAAAAAAGAGTAACTATTAGTTCCTGCAGACTGCCATAAATGGGTGTTGGTTTGCAATTTTTTTTACACTAAGATTTTTTTTTTATAAAAAAAGTACCAAACTATGACATGGGATTAACAAAAAAATGCCTTTTCAATTCACTATTCATTCCTACACCTATGGACTGCATGTTTGAAGACTTTCATTCCAATTTTATTTTTTAGCTTTTTAGAACAATTATTTTAGTTTAAAAATATATAAGCTCTCACCAGGGGAAGAAAAATGTCGGTCATATTGTCATAGCTCTCACCAGTAATTAGCTTAAGAAAGAAAATCATGACATAGGATAAACTCGGAAGATCTTCTGATCCCAACAATTTGGATTGCCTACATGAGAAAAGAGTAACCCATAATTTCTCAAGGACTATGGATACCCTGCAAAAGAAGAAAAAGAAAAAGGCCATGGCACTGGAAAAAAAAAATCGTAGTTAGCCTACCTTAAGTAAATTATATCCAGGGTTTGCATAGGGAAAATATGAACTTGAAGAAAAATCATGTACTAGATATATAACAAACACGATTTGAAAATCACACGACTTATTTGAGAATTCAAAATCTTTGTGAATAAATCATTGGATTCTTAATACCAATTTGGGATAGAATAACCCCAAAAGACCAAAGTAATATGACCGTTAACTTGTGTCACTCTTTATTAAACTCCAACCAAACTATTGACAGAAAGTTAACAAAAATAATAGAAAACTGAGTTACTCCATAACAATACACACAGGAACATGGGAATCCATCCGTACTCATACAGGAAAATTTTCAAGCAAAAAACAGAAATATAAATAATAGCTTTGTAACCATATCTTTCTTCCAGCAACACCAATTCATCCCAAGTAATACCGCATCCAGCATACACGTGATATGTAACAAACTTAGCATGAAATTCAATGCATTATGATTTCAATTTTGAGATGAAAAAGGCCCTAGAAAATCCACAAGCCTAATTTTTGCCAAACCAAGATGAAACCCTCATTTTTTTCTTTTTCTTTTTCATTTTTTGAAAACAAAACGACCCGAGAAAAAGGCTCTTCTCTCCCCAGGTCTACACGGACTTCCATTACTATTCTTACTCTCAATACTCAAAACCAAAGAGACCCATATGCTACATAGACGTACATTAATGCATGCTCTTCTCTCACAATTTTCCAAAATTTTCCTTTCCCCATCATTCAACTCTCTTATTTCTTCCAAATCATCATGATTAGACTATGAAGTTATACTCAAAGTATTTTCAAGTTTAGTTCAACTAAAAAATAAAACATAATACAGAAGATAACCCCAGAAAAGCATCCAATCAAATACAACAGAATTCTAGCGAACAATTTTTTGGACTATAAATAAAAGGAAAGAAAGAATCAAACCTCAGAATCCTTTGTGAATAATCTAGAGAGGTAGCTGAAGACTGAAGATGGTATTTGCCTCTGTTTTCAAAGGAAACGGTTATACTTTCAGTAGCTACAAAACCGAATATAGTTCTGCAAAAATGTACTACTTCATCTTGGATTAATTACCAGTAATCCCACCCGTTGCTGTTTGCTCTTTTTCGTAACATTCTCTCATCCATTTCCTTCGGTTTTTACTTTTTAACCCATCATCTTCCCCATCTTCATCTTCCTCTACTCACAAACTCAAGATAAGACCACATCTCATTAGATATATTATTTTATCTCTAGCAAATAAAATCAAAACCTTAAACGTTCTCTGATAGTAACTTTCCTATAAGTTACACGACAAATTTCCAATAATGAATAAGAATTGAATTGACAAATCAAGCCACTCAAACTTCACTTTAACCATTCAATAAACTTCACCTAAACTTCACTTCAACGATAAATAAATTACGTTTTCTTATAAGTTGAAATCCTCCCAGAGCAAGAACTAAATACGAGTGCAAAATCAAACCCATAACCATTCAAACTTCATTTTAAATCCCTTCCTAGAAATGGTATCAAACTCACTCTTCATGTCCTAAATTATAATCTAAACCAAAATGAATGCCACTCCTTCTCTCCACACATTCAAATAGATAAGTTTCAGGCGAGGTGGTAACCCTTGTATTCCACCCAAACTCTGCCCAGAACTCCCAATGTTAAAAGCTGTTTTAATTTGGACCTCTACTTTGAAATTCAATTGAATCGTACAAAGCTAATCAGGGAAAAAAACAATATGAGTCGCGTTGAAAACAATATGGGCCTCGAAAGACTATAGGGTTTCCAATCAAAGTCCTGCAGCATAGCTAAAGAGAGTGAGAAGAAGAAAGAGAAACATAGCTCCACTACGAGCCGAGGGAGAGAGAACCTTCACTACAAGCCGAGAGAGAGAGAGAGAGAGATGATATAGAAATCAGAGATCCGAAAGTGAGATCCAAAGAAGTAGATCAGACCTGAGATCGCAAATGAAACTGCACGGCTGCGATCGCCAGACAGCACACAAGAGCTCGATAAATAGAAACGCTGTCAAACAAAAGCTAGGGTTTCCGTTTCATTCGCTTTGAGAGAAACCAGCAGCAACCGACTAGAGCATCAACTGATGCTCGATTCAGAGAGACATCGTGAATAAAGAAGAAAGAGAGAAGATAAGTTCAGCTTTCAGGTCGATGAACATACAGAAGGGAGAGAGGGAGAGAGAGAGAGAGTTAGGGCTAATCACTCTTCAGCTCCCATCCATTCAATGCCGTTTGGATAGGTTTTACTCTATCTTTTTTTACTTTTAAAAATAAAAAAATAAAAATTTTGAGTGTAAAATTTTTGGTAGAAATTTTAAAAAATTAGTAAAAAAATTTATTTTTTCAATTTTTTAAAAAAATTATTAAAATATTACACTATATAAAATATAAATTTTTTTTTTCACTTTTAAAAATAGAAAAATATAAAATAAAAGTTTATCCAAACGTACTTTCAATTATTCTCCATTATGGTTTTACACGCTGACTTTTTTTCCATTTTCTCCATTAAAATAAAAAATAAAGAGCGATTAAAATGGATGAGTAAATAATATTTTAAATAAAAAATAAAAAAAATGATAAATTTAAAATTTCTATCCAAGATGATCAATGCCTCAAAAGTCAAGTTTAGTTATGAACGCATTGCTTAATTTGTTATTTTGGATCTATGTTATAAGCAAGAGTGACATGTTATACATTTTTTTGTCTCTTGTTGAAATTCAGCATGGACTGTCCTTTGGATAACATTTATTATCTATGAAGGCATTAATACAAGTGTCGAAAATTTTTACTATAATATTTTTATTTTTTATTTTTTTTTCTTGACTAATGCATCAATATTATTTTAACATTCATATCGCCTATAACGCTATAATTTATTGTATCCACATAATATAATAAAAAAGGAAAATTATAAAAGTGGCAAAGAAAATTCTAGGTTACAAGATGGGAAAATTATTAGGTTACTATTTGATAAAAATAAAAGTTAGTTAAAATATCACCAATTGGAGTCATTGTCTCCAAATAAAAAATATTTAACTTCCATTTATAGTTAAAATCTCGCTAAAAGAGTCATTGACTCAAATCATACCATATTACTCATATTTTCCACTTAAGCTTAAGCTTAAGCTTATTCCTACTCCCTAAATTCTCTAGATATGTGTACAAGTATCTCTAGAACCTTCTGTCACGCCCCTCCTCTGGAACTTTCTACACCTCTCTCAATCCTTCTTTTCCCCTCTACCACGTCTCCTTCACTTTATAAATACCATCCCACTTCGATTCTCCTTATCGCAGACATTTTCGAACTCGCAGCAAACCAAAGCAAAATCCGCACTCAAACTCGCAGCAACCAAAGCAAAATCCGCACTCAGAAATGGCGTCGTCACAAGCCCTTCGAAGAGCCACCTCCTCAACTCTCTTCACCAAGTTCCTCAATCCACTCCGCTCTGTTTCAATTACACCCTCTGTTTCTCGCTCCTTCAACACAAATGCTCAGATGACCAATTTCGATGACGGCGATGACCGCACCGTCGACGTCGACCGCCGCTCCTCCGACCGTTCTGTCTCTCGCCGATCTCGTGACTCTGTCCCCGATTTCTTCTCAGGTAGTTGGTACCTCTTTCTGATTTGATTCTAACATTGTTTTTAAGAATCAATTACACATTTTCTGATTTCAATTAACTGATTCAATGATTTCTGATTTGTTTCGATTTCGGTGTTGTAGATGTGTTCGATCCTTTTGTCCCGACGAGGAGCTTGAACCAGGTACTGAACCTGATGGATCAATTCATGGAGAATCCGTTCTTGGCAGCGTCTCGAGGAATGGGAGCTGGATTAAGGAGAGGATGGGACGTGAAGGAAGACAACGACGCTCTGTATTTACGAATGGAGATGCCTGGGCTTGGCAAAGAAGACGTGAAGGTTTCAGTGGAGCAAAACACTCTGATCATCAGAGGAGAAGGCGAGAAAGAATCGGCGGATGAGGAAAGCGGGAGAAGGTTCTCGAGCAGGATCGATCTGCCTCCGAATCTGTACAAAACTGAAGAAATTAAGGCAGAGATGAAAAACGGTGTGCTGAAAGTAGTGGTGCCGAAGGTGAAGGAGGAGGAGAGGAAGGATGTGTTTCAGGTGAACATTGAGTGAAACGGTCTCTGCTAGGTGGTTTTCTTGCTGGGGTTCTGTTTTTGGTTGTAGTGATCAGTGAAAGGAGAATGAGAGATGAGTAAGTTGTATTAGCAAGTGGAAAGAATAAATTTTTTAGAAGCAGTTTTCTTTTGTATTCTGGACACTTGGATTTTAACAATAGTTTTCAGTGAGGGTTTTTACGGCCTAAATCTTTTTGGATAAAATCTTTTTACTTTTATTTACATAGTCCTTCCATTCTAAGACATTAGTTATTATTATTATACAGTTCTCATCTAGTTAAGATATCCTGATTTTGAGTTGACTTATTCCAATCGTAAGATGAAAACATGGATCATCCAAAGATGAAATCGCACTCTTCATTTAAAAGTCGAGACATAGAGTTTTTTAAGATTTATTAAATGTTTGGGAAAACAAAAGTCAACCCTTGAAAAGTTTTAAATGAAGAAATATGGATTTGTGTTTTTTATTGTTCTTTTATTTTTTCAAAATTTTCACAAGAAAAATAAAAAACATGGATTTGTGTAAACGCTAACCCATCTTAGCTACAGATTGCCGAAGAAACCAAAAAATTTAGCTCCCTTCATCACGCAGTTGCTATGAGGTCTTTTCTTTTTTTTTTTTTTTCCCAAATAGTTGGGTTCTGACTTGGTTAAAGGGATGATCAAATATCTTATTATATATAGAGCAGTTCGTTTGTCTTATGTGGCACTCCCACATCGCTTCGGTCTCCCATTCTTTTCTCCCCTTATTTCACTCTTTTTACTTTTCTCTAATTGGTTCATATTTTATTTTATTTTACAACAATCTCAAATACATAGATAATGTATGCAAACTGATAATTTAAATTAAGATAAGAATTGATTTCAAATTATAAAAGACACTACATCCGTAATCCATACAAACTGATAATTTAAATTAAGATAAGAATTCATTTCAAACTGATAAGAGACTCCACATCCGTAATGCATGCAAACTGATTATAACCAAGCAGTTCCTCCTCTCTCTCTCTTCCTCCCCTGCCGTGAG
>JAESVK010000967.1:843451-859080 GCA_017140935.1 Hamamelis virginiana
CTGACATTCATCATCAGTAATGTACGTAAGTTTTCCTCTCCATCTCTATATTTACGGATTTCTTCTCTATTTCTATAGTTCTGCTGCTGCTTCTTCTTTTTCTTTTTCTTCTTTTTCTCTTCTTCTACCTTCATCACATTATTATTTAATGAATCTTTAATTAATTTAATAAGTTTTTATCCTAAAATGAATTTGATTTTTATGTATTGTACTTCGATAAAGAGTAAACATTAATTTTTTTTCATTTTATTACTATCGCAATTAATTTTTTGTTCATAATTTTAATTGTGGTTGTCGCACATCTCGCAGTCCGCGCATCGCGCTAGTCAATACTAGTATATATATATATATTAGAAATGTTTGATAAATTTGTGTTTGGTGGCTATCTTAGCTAGAATATTTGAAAATTTGATTTTAATGAATAGAAATTGAATAAATTTTTTTTTGAATTTTGATTTTAATGAATAGAAATTGAATAAAAAAATTAGTTTGCAAATTTCATGTTCAGCATTTAGAAATTAGGATTAAAAAAAAAAAAAAAAAAATACAAAAAGCAATCAACCTTTTCCGCGAATGTCGAGGTTTGTGGGGGAGGTTGTGTAAAACTTTTTTTTTTGGGGGCAATGGGGGTTTTTTTTTTTTTTTTTGTTTTTTCAAATGGTTGGGTTCTAATATTGGAGATGTCTATATGGAATTCTTTAGAGCATCTCCAACCATCAATAGCCATTTTGCCTCTCCAAATCCCATGAACAGTGTTTTGCCTCTTCAATTTGCCTATTCAAATGAAAGGTCACTCCAACCATGACCATGCAAAATGCCTAACATTAATATTTTAATGTTATTTTGACTTTTTGTCAAACTATAATTTGAATATGATATAAACGGTAATATTTTGTAACAGAATTTTAAAAATAGTATTTTTTTCCGATAATTGATATTTTAACGACAAATTTTTAATAGTTATAAATTAAATTGAAGTATGGAAAATTTAATCAAATACAAGTACATTGATTATTTAAAAAAAAAAAAAAAAAGGGGCAATTAAAGATAAGCACGTCTGGTCTGGTGGTGTGTGCACATATAAGAAATATTTAAATATAAACATAAAGCTTCATTTCCATTTGCATAAAACCAGAGGCAGAGAAGACCCAAAAACATAAACCCGTCACTGTCTTCGTCTTCCCTATACAGGCTCCAAAGCTCCAAACCCTTTCATGTCCACCATACCCATTTTTTTCTTTCATCATCTCCAACTCTCCAAAACCCATAAACCCATAGTTTTTCTTATTCTACGCAAATGATATCCAAAAACCATTTTTTTTCCTTCGTCTCCTCCATACACATACCAGAATCCATTTTTCAAACTCAACGTAACTTACCACACTGGTCTATTGATAATCGGGTGATTTTTCTTCAAATCTGGTGAGGATGAAGGAGGACCCCACAGTTTCGACGAATCTAGTGTTGAAGACGGTGAAGAAGCTAGTTGGAAATCTTGGTGATTGAAGCTTCAAATCTGCTTTGGGTGCTCATCAGGTATGTGGGCTTTTGATTTTATATACAATTTGTGGTTGAGCATATTTCCGTTGAGAGAGCCGTTGGGAAAGAGCCGTTTGAGAAATTAAAAAATTACTTTTTGCATACGTGGCTCATATGGCGAGAGTTCTCTCTCTCCTCCATCTCTCGGCAAATTTGCCGATCGAAATTGGAATGAGGCATTTTGCCTCTTCATTTGCCTCTCCCGTTGGAGCGCTAGTTTTGCAGTTGAAGAGGGTAAAAACCGACCAGTTCTGATCAGGTTACGTAATCCCGAAGTAACTGTAAATATCAAAACCTGATCAGAATAGGTTAGCATCCCCGATCTGATTAATACCCGATCTACTCATTGGACCGGCCAAGGAGCTCATCGTTTACCTCAGGGTTTATGTATCCCGATCATCTCTACCAACTTCCTACATCATTCTGTCCAACCTCACCTAACCGATGGGACGGTTAGGTCTGTGATCCAGCATGACTGATGTTCAGTGTGTCAGAGCCTCAAATCAATCATAGGTAAAAGTACGAAATGATGGCTTAAGTAAGGCCTCCCATTAATGATCGTGAGGAATGATCACTCAAACATTAAATGTGATTGAGAGTGAACAGAGTGGATTAGGTTAGTTAACAACTCCATCATGCTGTAGTCAGACATCCTAAATCAACTATATAAAGGCATGCTCAACAAACTCAAGGTACGCTCCGCACACCCCCCTCTATTTCTCAATCACTTATTCATCCATCTGATTTCTAACTTGACCGTCGGAGCTTAATTGGCAGGCGCCTCACCGGCGACCATGAGTAGAAGTTAACCTCCATTTTCCTCTTTGATTCAACGAATTTACATACGGTGATTTTCAACATCATCAGCAGTTTCAGTAGGCAAAATGCCTAACAGCATTCATATGCCTCTCCCGTTGGAGATGCTCTTAGAAGATTGACTAGTGGTAGCTTGTACATATGTTAGAATATTCTAGACACTTACATAGATAGTTAGTGGGAGAACTCTTTAGAACAAGTGTACATACGAGCGCATTCTAGAAGTCTCATTGTAGCCTATAAATAGGTGAAGAGGGCTCATTTGCTCCTCACCTCTCAACACACAAAGCTCTCAAGCTCTAAAACTATCAAGCTCTCTTGTAACTTTCCTTTGTTTAAGCAATACACTTACTTTCATACAAACTCTAGTGTCTTACTATATTCTCTTCTTGCATTTGGTTGTGAAAAAGGCTGACTTAGTACTATTGCTTGGCTAGCAAAGTGTCTAAGGCCGCTCAGTCGAGGGTTGAATAATTAAGGCCGTGACAAGTGGTATGACTTGGTTGAATGGATGATTATATATATATAAATGTTTGAGAAATTTGTGTTTGGTTGGTGAAAATATGAGAAATTTTGATTTTATTGAAGGAAAATTGCATAAAAAAATTGGTTTACTAATTTCATGTTCAGCATATAGAAATTGGGATTAAAAAAAATTTATAACATGCAACCATCCTTCTCCGATGATGGTGATCTTAGTTGGTGAGGTCCGGTGTAAGCTTGCTTGTCTTTGGGTTTTTGTTTTGTTTTTATTCTAGTTTCAATGGACTGCTTCTCTCTCTAGAAGCCAAGTAACAATTTTAAATGGTACAATTGCTTTTCGATGTTGCTTTTTGTTTTTTCCAAAAAGCTGATGTACCGTTTAGTCTTATTAAGCTCTCATTTTTCACTTTTAAATAAGGAGTGTGATTTTACCATTGGATCACTCGTGTCCTCATCTAACAGTTGGAGTAAAGCATGCCGATGCTTCTTAAGATCAGGACGTCCTAACTAGATCAGAACAATATTATTATATATTCATATATATTCATCCCGTGGACATGGGAGGAAAATGCCGGTTTGGGTTGAAATGGTGGAAAATGTATGCTAGGTATAAGGCATTTCCGAGTCTCCCACAAAGGAAAATAGTAATACCTGCCTCTAAAATAGTAAAATGGTAAAATACCACTTTAATGGAATTATTTTGAATCTTTGATGGAAAAGTCCAAGGTAAATGGAAAATATTCATTTTCCATGTGAGAAAACTTTTTGATGGAAAAATGACTTTATAAAGTCTCAATACCAACATTAAATTGTCTCAGTTTTCGTCGATGACGTATCAATCACATTTTTTGAGAAACTGAGCACAAAACTGAGTGCTAAAACGATCATTTCTATTTTATGATAAATAAAAGATTTTATATTTTATTTGTTTGATAACACAATGCATTGTCAATAGATAAAGGGTGGAAAGAAAATGTTGGTATTTTAACCTTTCCTCCATCATTCCATTCCCTCGAACTTATCACTCCACTTCTTCCTTTTTCATGTGGCTTTCTAGTTTATATCAAACGCACCTCAAACCCTCTGAGTCCAGCCCGATCCACTGGTCATTAAAGGCCTCGATTTAGTTGGATCTTGCATCTTAAACTTTTCATAGTAAAATGAGGATTTAAGAGTTGAAAATCTCAAATTTGAACACAATTAATGGAGTTGTTAATGCTTGATATCTGCAATCACTTCTGTCCAAAGCCCCTTAAAATAAAAGAAAAAGAAAAAGGAAGCAGAAATAGATACATACTCACTTTGATGATGGTTAATCTGTAGACAGTGAATTGTTAGACATCAACCAACTGCATAAATATTTACTGGATCATGACTAAACTTTCAAGAAAAATTGTGGTTTGGTGACTTAATTAGGTGCCGAATTGAATTGAGTATATGGGTCTATATATATATCTTCAATTAACCTAATATTTGCCAATACAAGTTGCTGTTTGAAATCAGAAGCAGCACTTGAATAGATGACTCTCTTTTCTCATTTTGCTCTCAGGAGCCTCATTTTTGGCAATTTGATGATATCTGAAATCTCCCTTTACAATCACTTGTTTATTGCGCACATCTACAGTGTACTCTGTCAACCCTGCAAAATTAGTGCATACAAAAATAAAGGTGAGGTCTTGGGTTCGAGTATTTGAACTCTTGATAGCCATTCATCTGGAATTGATTGGGAAATAATTTTTCAACTACTTGTAGGCTTGTAGCTTTTACAACACAAATTTAGTTTTGATTTATTGAAAATTTCCTTTTACTTCAAAGGAGGCTCTGTTTAATTCCTTTATACTGCATTTTAAAGTTTTTCCCTCTCATTTTTCTCAAATTTTTCTAGATTCAAATAGAAGCTAAAATTTTGAAAATTCATCTTGGCTCAACTTGACTTAAAGTTCGTAATTCCACGTCTTTCTCCAATCATAAAAGGACACATCAAGGAAAAAAAAAAAAAAAAACCAAACACGTACGAGAAGTATTGAAAGGATTGAATTCCTTACTAATCATCTTGGAGATAACTTGGGAGACCCTCCCCCTACAACAAGCGCACCCCATGTTTGCAGCCATTACTATCACCTGAAACTAAATCAAAATCATAGCAAAAAATCAGAGAGCAGTTTTGACTTGAGAATTAAATAGTATAAGAAAACAAAAGAACATAAAAAGAGGATTATTGGAAAACCAACCGAGGGAAGTGCTAATTTCTCGTAATATAAGAGGGATCGTGGGGTTAATGTCTCCATTGCAACAGAGAGCTCTCTCTGTTAATTTTCTCTGCCTCTCACAGTTGGAAGAGCTTGGTCTTCTCTAATGAAGATTAATTATATATATATGGGCCTGGTACACGCTAAGATTTTCATAATCAACACTAATTAAACATGATATATAGAAAGTATATGCAATAGAAAAATGAAAATATTTATAATAAAAAACTGAATTCAACTTTGTGCTCGTCAGCACTATGAAATTAGAGCTTGTTTTGACATGTTATGGCCACCGAAGTCGACTGTTCTCGCATGCCGGGTGTGACTATGGCCTTCATGTTCTCATGAAACCACATTCATTGTTAATTTGTTACTGTATTATTATTATTATTATTATAATATTTATATTTAAATGTAGATAAGATGGGAATCAAAAAGCCTGTCCACGTTAGAAAACTTGTTGAGCTAACAGATGAGTTATGGAGAAATTGATATTTTAGTTCTTGACGAGGTAAACATATTTTTATACAATTGTTTAGGACATGTTTGGATGTTCCTTGAAAATTAAATTGTTTCATTGTGGGTTTTTTTTTTTTTTTTTCATATAATGTGTTGTGAGCGAATCCCTCAATGTGAATAGAGCAATTCAAAAGGAAGAAGATCTAATTATAAATGACAGTATAAAATCTGAAACAGTGAGATTTCATGAATTCTTAAAATTGATCCTACACTTAGAATTATAGTGATGGGTTTAACTCTTTTTAATTGATCTATTCAAGGTGATAAAACTTTGCACCCTCAATGCTATATAATATACAGGGAAACCATCCAATTTTCGTAGAACAACCAAACAGAACCATAATCGTTCCCCAAGGGCTCTAATTAAACTAGCCACCACGAGTTCAGAAGAAAGGACCTGCTCACAAACAAAACTATGAATACAAGTATGTAACCATCTTGATAATTCTTAGTTATCGAACCTAGTCACAATAAGGGGCCGGTGACCGTGTCACTGGTTCAACCACTCTAGGTCACAGAGTTGTACCAAGACAGTGAACCTGGGTCACCATCAGAGGCCCAGTGACCGGGTCACCGGTTCAACCACTCTAGGTCACAGTTGAACCAAGACAGCATACGCGCATTATTTTAAATAAATAAACAATAATATTTCTTTACTAACAAATAAAAATTACATACAATTCTACAAATATCAAAGATTGGAGAATAGATCATTCATCAATTATAGAGAAAATATAAAACCTTCACTTCTTTGTATTAATATTAATATATACTTCATGAATACACAGCACACACCAGTACATGCATAAAAGGTTATGGCCTCAGTTGGTAGCTCTGAAATCAAAATTCAATTCAAATAGCATAAATCCAATGAAGAGAACACACACATATACACAGTGCTTTGATTTTCTATCAAGTGTAGAATCTCAAAAAACACATGCAAGCTTCAATCAAAATCACCCTTACCATCTTACCATATGTCCTTGACAACAAATTCATCACTTTTCATTTAACAATTTGAAACATATGTTCCAATAATTCAGTCACAAGGTTCAATTTATGCTGACAAAATAGGAAAAAGAAAGCATGATTACATGGATTCCCAAACAACTTCTACGGCTCTACCAACATCTATGAAGTTTTGGAATTTTCTTTTCCTAGCCGATACATTGTGAGATAAAAAAAGTGGAACATGTACCAAAAAGCTTAGGATGCAAGAAAGTTCCGCAGCCAACAAGCTGTCAGAGATGACTTCACAATTTCTTCACAGAAGCAGCATGCAAATAAGTTGAAATAACTTGTGCTCGATTACACAAGATTCAGTGAAGGACCAGTTTTGCTAAGAGTTTGGCATGCTTTCCACAGTGCCAAAGCTTTTACTTCCTGCAATTCAAGTAGAAGTGTCATATAATCTGAATGTGTAGATTAAAAGCCATGACATTCAATTTCAGCAGGTCAATCCAATGTTCAACCCACCTCATGTTTTAAAGAAAAAAAGGAGATTAAATAAAACAAAAACAAGAACAGAAAGAAAGAATACACTCAGGAGTTTTCTATTATATTAGCCTTGCAAAAGTCAAATAAATTGAGGTGCTTTGTTGCTAGATCAATTGCATTTTGCTACATGGTTTGAAGCATATTGCTCTTATTAGCGACTCCCTTTCTTTCTAGCATGGCGAATATAAGAGGGATTTCACGAGGTTAGAAGAAGGTTGGTGGTAATGGAGGTGAAAATGTAGAAAAGCAAACTTGGGGATAAGGTAAGGTGGCGATGGGGATCATGCTGAGTTGGAAATATAAGCACTGTTTGTGGTATCAAGTGAGGATGCACAATTTTCTTATGATTTAATCCATGATGCCAATATGAACCTTTTTGATTTCATTAACTATGCTACTATGATTCTAAATGTCCCAAAAGTGTTTGTATATTCTTTTAGTCTTTGCAGCATTTATTAATTTTTCAAAAATTTTATGCTTCAAATTTTATAAAATGAAAATTACATATCGAAAGGCCTATGCCTTAGCCTTGAGGCTAAGGCCTCACTTTGCAAAGAATAAAATGCATTGCCTTACGCTTTAGTGTTTAAAAACATTTCATGTGATAAATCAACAAATAAATTATTGGGTTCATAATTCTCAAATTGAAAACCCACTAAAACTTGTAGGCTATCAATCAATTACAGGAACAAAGAGAGAGGGGTCCTCCACACTGTTAGATTTTCCCCTATAAGAAGGAGCATAAATAATAGAACAAAATTGGATTCCAAAAATTCTCTCTCAAGAAAGATGTACAGATGCAAGCCTAGTAGTTGTTGAATCTCTAATAAAAAAGAACCAAGGAAAGAGTCATCCAAGAAGAGAAGGACAAGAAGTATTGGTAGTTCTGTTTATATCCACCATTTGGATCCTTTTCTATCCTTTTATTTGTTCTTCTACAGTCGGTCCAAGCAGAGTACTTCTGAAATGTTTTACTTAGAATTTATGGGCTGATCATGTGCCATTTAGGGGTAAATCTTTTTAGTCATACTTTACACCTTTCAAATTGCCTAGATTGTGGAGTTGATGGCTAAACTATGTTTTGATAAGAATAATAGACTTAAATTGTTTTGTAGACCTCTCTATATCACTTTCTGAATAAGAATGAGGAGGGGGGAAAAAACACATTCCTCAGCACAGTTCAGAGTTATATGACTCTCATTAGAAGTGCATTTTGCTGGTCTCTCAGAATATTATTAACATCATAAGCCAAATGACTTCATCGTGGAACATAATAATTGATTTATTTTAAAAATAACTTTCTCACCCAATCCTTGACTTACAATCCACAGATGCAGCTACAATACTTCTCAAAATTAATAGCAACAACCAGATAACTAGTCCAAATTCTTAAAGATACAAAAGGAAAACAATTGACATTTTGTAAGCTCACCTCCTGGAAAATCCTATGTCCTTTGCAACAACACCATCTCTTCGTCTCTTCTCAAGTACCAGAGCTCGTGCCCTCTCCTTCTCCCGCTTCTCTCTCCTTAACCGTTCTTCCCTCAGCTCCTCCAACGTCTTCTTCCCGCTACTCTTAGGCCCCTCCTTCCCCAATTTAGATGTATCATTATCTCCACCACTCTCATCATTTGCACCATCACTTGGCCTTGCGAGGTACCATGGCACCTTAACACCTTTCCCAGCAAGCCCATACCCTAATCTATACTTCTCATCCTCCGCCGACACAACCTTTGGCACTGTCTCCTCCTTCTTCATCTTCTTGTTCTTAAATCCATCACTTTTAACATCTCTTCCTGCCTCTCTAGCCTCACCCAATGACTCAAAAACCTTAATCCCTTCAAAGAGATTAATGTGGTTTGACTGCAGTTCTGATCCTGTAGATGTGGAGGCTTCAACTGGAGGAGCCAAGCCACGGGCAAGCCGGAGTTTCTCGAGGCGAAACTCAGCATCCCGTTTTCTTGACTGTTCACGCTTGAGCTGCTCTTCTTTCGCTGCTGCTTCTTCGTCTTGCCGGACCTTCTCTCTGTTATCAAAGTTGTACACATTCCACCGTTTCTGAGGAAGAATGTTTAGACCTCCATGACCTCCCATAATTACACAATCTAAATTTCTGCTGCAAATTAATACACACGAATATAAATATCATAGTACAATGTATAAGTAAAAGAAAATTTCAATTTTACATACATGTGTGTGCGTGTGTATTTGCACTTGCTCACTGCAAATTCTCAGCTCTCAAATCACTCTCATCTAAAAAGCACATAATGAACTGAAGCCCTAAGAAAAAAAAATTGCAGACACTCATAGGCCAGCTTTTGGATTAGCTAACAGCGTGCGAACCAAACATTGTTCTGCAATAGAATTCCTAGTAAAAGTAAAAGCTACGTTTTGATTGCATGGAATTAGAATTTCAATTCTGTGGGATTCTGAATAAAAGAATAGCGATGCCATAAAATCGAATTCCAATTATTATATCAAGCTTCAAATTGATTTTGAAGAACTTCGAATTTCCAAATCCATTGTTCGAATGTACAGAATATATGCATATACATATACATATAAATTATCCAAAATCAAATTACAATCTACCTGAAAAAGGCTTGATCGAGCAAACGAACGCGTCTCTCGCTCTCGTCTAAGAAAGCCAAGCTTCACAGCGCCCTGCTCTTCTTATCTAGGGCTACGGACGGTTGCTTTCGCACGCACACGCGAGAGAGAGAGAAATCTCCTAGTTCGAATGAATGACTTTTCGATTTATATAGGCATCTAAAGAGTATACATTTTTTATACGGTACATGTTGCCATGACATGTAATATTTTATATTTTTACTTCTAATTTGATAAGCTGGGATTAGATATTGTAATTATAGATATTATATATGTCAAAAATAATATTAATCTAATGATTGGTTTTTCAAAAAATTCAATTGTTACAGTTTCACATAATTTTTTATACTTTATTTTAAAACTTTTATATATTTTTAAAAACAACTGTTGGATTAATGTGAATTTTGATATATATAAACAAAAAATCTAATATAACTGTAGGTTTCTCAAAATACTTATTCCATGCTAGATTGTATAAACTATGTGTTAAATTAGAAGTAAAAATAATGTGTTAACCTGACTCATTTTATATTGGTGAAATCTCTATAATATTGTTTCAAATTCTATATTTTCATTTTTTTTTCTCTATTTAAATTTTAAACTTGTTGATAAAAAATTAAAAAAGAAAAGAAAAGGAAAATGAAAGACCAGAGACAAAAATTAGCAAATTATATCATTGTTCATAAGTTTCATATTTAATCCAAGAGTTATATGTACCAACATGAATCCTATATATTTATATATTTTTGACATAAATTGAATTTGTACTCATGTTATGTATTACATAATAGTCATAATACCACTAAGAGCAGCTCCAACTGTGTGAAAAATGGGGCATCCTTCATTATTTTAGGGAGCAAAACCTGAAAAACAGGATCATGGCTAGAAAAAATAGTGTTAGTGGCTAGCTAAAAGTTTTAGCTAAAAAAGAGGCATTTGTGAAAAACTTAGAGAGCATAGTTGAAGTTGCTCTAATAGGCCAAACAATTATAGTACAACAAGAGTATTGTTGAAATAGAATTTTTTTTGTCAATACAAAAACTCACTCATAACAACTACCGATCTATGTCATTAAGTCAATATATTATTTTTTTGTTGCATAGACTTTAATGCTTACGCATTATAGAGCAGAGAGAACAATATTCGGAAAGGGAGAGATTGTGGCATATCAACTCAAATTTTACAAAGACCTATCATTTATTTCTTCCCATGTATTAGATGCCGTGTCTGATATATCAATTGCAATCAAATAGTTCAATAGTGTTCAAATTTCTTACCAAAATGTTCTTCCATATGGCACTGATATTTGCATTAGTAATCTATTAACTATGGCCCCTTCGATGGCTATTGGCTAGTCTTGAATCTTGATCATTCTCTTGAATACCACTAGCAACGTAAAATAAGAAACAAGTCTATTTTTGTCATTGCATTTTTTCAATTGCTAACACTGTTGCCTATATTATAAATTAGAACAAAAAAAATGAAATCCTGGTAAGCCTTATTACATTGAAAAATGTCGAATATAACTTGCCAGTGATCCACAAGAATTCATGTCTCCCCATCAAAACTTAGAAACCCACATCAGCCTCTCAGCTGCCACCATCTTCTTCCTCATTTTTCTATTCTAGTTCTCACACCGTTCCTTAAACTTTTGAGTAATTCCTTCCACCATAAAAGCATCAGAAAATGAAATCGCTGAGCTGAACACGCTTGCCTTCTTTGGCATCTCTCTTGATAATTCCTTCCACCATATTCCCATCAGAAAATGAAATCACTGAGCTGAACACGCTTTTCGTCCCGGGCATTTCTCTTGACAATATATGCTGTGTCTTCTACATCTGCATTCAAACAATTCATCCTGTGCCTGCAGCATTAAGGAACCATAGCCGAAACTATTACTTTATATATTGGACAAGGGGGAAAAAAAAGAAGGCGGCAGTGATAGTTAATGCTACTAGACTTACCAATCGAAGTGATCTTCACAGCAAATAGAGCCCCAGATGATTGAAAGTCCGGTTCCTTTCCTGTGTTCAGTAAGCACGTGCATATAGATTCTATAAGAAATAGAAGGATGTAGATCCTCTCATGCAAGTTCAGTATTGAAAGCAACATATCAAAGCCAAACAAAACTATTTTACCAACAGGAAAACGAAAAAATAAAATACACAATTTTCAACATTTTTCAATTCGAGTCATTACAAATTTTATGGATTCTAAAATGTCAAATGCCAGTCTTAATAATACTCCCTTTCTCATATTTATACAAAGAAATGAGCAGCTACTGATACTTTGGGAAATCTCAAAGAAGCATTGTGAACTATCAAGCTCAAATAAATCTTGGGATAAAAATGAAAAAAGAAAAGAATAAAGAAAATCAAAAGGGCGTATTTGTTAATTGTTCCTTTCAGTCCAGCAGTGCACTTCTTCTATTGAGAAGAGGCAACTAAAAATAAATTGAGAACTATACTGGTGATATGGATCACTTACCAAGTTGCAGTGTACATATCATAGAACTTGTCGAAGGCTTTACTGAAACAGTAGTGGCAAGCTAAAAGATCCTTGATATCAGTCACCTTGCATGTTGATTTACAGCACTTCACCTATGTCAATTACAAGTTGACATTAATAAAAACAATGAGCACCTTGTGTCCTGACTCCCAATTTTATATTTATAAATATAAGTTCCAGATACTGGTGCCAATGAGTCAAAATTGCGTATCCGGAGCACCTTCCTAGTCAAGTGACTTTTAGTAGGACCATTATGTTTGACAATTAGTCAGTTGGGGGATAGGTCATAGGTCATACAATTCAAACTGCCACACTCAAATTTGGTACTCAAATTTGGTATTAAAAAAAGAAAAAAACTTGATTGTTTCAGTAATTTACTTGACACTATAAATTTGTTAGATTGCAAATGTTATCTTTCATATTAAAGAAACCAGAACCTATGAGCCAAAACTATAATGCAATTTCAAGTTACACAACAACATTAGCTTTTGTACATCTAAAGTGCACAGTAGAGCAAAGATACTCACCAGACGCTTGAGCTTATAAGAGTAAAATTGTCTATGGGAGGGATGTGCCATGACATGTTCATTCAAATGACCTTCACTGGAAATTAGGATATATTCAGTTCAAAACCTAACTTGGAGTGCAAATATTCAAACATGAACAAAACTCATCAAGAAATATTCACAGCAAGAATGTTGCTAATCAGCGCAGAACCAACAAACTGCTCATCAGAAAATAGAACATCCCTAACCAAAAATTCTCACCCATTGACTGTTGCGGGATACAAACTAAATCCAGATTGAAACTCTCCATCCATAATTTTCTTTTTTTTTAATCTTATTTAACTGTTAAACAAATTTTTGCACGAGAGCTATTCAAGCTGCTCAAAAATGTTTTATAAAGCACACTAAACAAGTTGATCTACACGGTCATGAATCTCCCTGAAAAATCACTCCCTGGGTTTATTCGTCATGATATTTTGCCTTGGAACATCATTCTTTTATTCAATAAATAATCTTAACAGCAACTAAACATTAAAATTCAAGCAGTACTGCTTACCTGTCACAAAGGACAGTGCTACAATCGAGGCAAGTGGCCAAAGTTGATGAGCTATGGCATGCATTGCACTTTGCAGTTGACAAGTTTTTGCCTAATTGGTGACATCTGCCAAAGAAAATAAGAAATAGAAACTCAAAAAATGAGTGCTGAATTCAGTCTGCAATGCACGTCATTCTCAAAAATAAAAAAGACATCCAGCTGTCATTTAATTAACAAACTCGCTTTAGATTTTATGCCAAGAGTGAGTCTGAAGGACATAGAACAAGCTCAAGTAGCTTCACTAGTTTTAACACTTGAATCTCAATATTTCATGTGTCCAAAGTCTTAAAATTTAGAGAAATCCAAAAACTATTTATGGAGTGTTCATCATATTGCTAAGGAGCGAGACTAACCATATTAAAATAGAGGTTGCAAGGAACTTGTGTTCGCCAATTTCACTGTGCATGTGGCACATTGGAACACCTGAAAAACCCTTTACTTCAAGAAAGAATATAGCCTACACTAAGCCATGAAGCTAACTGTGCCTCTACTACCCCGCCCAGTTTATCCATTCATCCATCCTATAGAATTGTGTTCTTTTTCAGATAGTAGATCATAATGAAGCTGTAGATTATAAGGTACAACTAATTCACTCAAATGTTTTTATGTTAACCTCTTTTGATCCCAGTTGCCTGGAATGTGTGAGTTAAGAGAATGGCATCTTTCCTTCCTAGTTCACTGGGTTTGACATTCATCACCAAAGTAAAAAATAAATGAACCAATATAAAAACCCTTTGAATCTAAAAATCGAAACATAAAAATCTTCCATTAATAATTTTTCATGTATCATCCAACAAACAAAGACACTTTATGCTGCAGCAAGCAAGCAGTAAAAAAATCAAAGTTCTTCTGTTTTTTCCTTTTTTTCTTAGGGTAAATGATGAAGTTGCCAAAAAAGTGGAGGAACAAATCATAGACAAAAGGTAGAAGCAATGAATATTTCTCACATGGCCATGACCCATGGGTGAGCAAACATAAAGACATTTTATATGTTGTAAAATTTTAGTTCATCTTAGGACCAAGCTTTGGGCATCAGATTTGAGCAAGGTTTAAATACATAGATCAGTGAAAATCAAAGAGTACCAATGAAAAATAAAGTAACACAAGAGGATGAACAGGTGAATAAAATTTTATAAACCTTCTGTACAGTCCAAGAAGATCTCTGGATATGGAACTGGATCTGTTTTGACCTGTTGCCACCTATATGAAAAGGGAAATTTAGATGATCTCAACTTATGTAGGATTACCATATAAATCATGGCACCACCAGTTGCATGCTTTTACTTAATTTAGCACAGAGAGAGAGAGAGAGAGAGAGAGAAGAAGAAGAAGAAGGAGAAGGAGAAAACAAGGAGAAAACTGGTCGTACCTGACTAGAACAAGGGGATTGAGAATTAGATGTCACCACTAAACAATCCTCAGCAAGGTGTCCGGGCCTCTGACATTTCCAACTACAATGGCAAGGTCACAGTTATCGAGTAAATGTAAAACAGTCACCAAGATAAGGTAATCTTTGGTTTGTACAAACATGTATTAATAAATCCTTCCTTGCCAATATCTCATCAACAGTGTTCATGCTGTGCTCTAGATTAATAAGAATTCAATAGCAATTAGTTAATAAGTGATACTGGTAGTGAGTAGTGACAGTGTTTCTTTTCTCACAGCATGCATTAATCTGAAATACCAATTTTCCACTTGAGCAAGATAAATGATCATAATAAAAATGTTTGACAATGAAATTTACCATTCATAAGTACATAGACTTGATCTCTTTTTAGACCAACGATGACGGGTATAATCCCAAGTGTCGTCCCCAAATTCGGGCATTTGTAATGAACAATCTAATCTAGATGAAGGGGCAGTTGAAGCTTGATTGCTCAAGGGTCCCTAAAAACATAAAACATGGACAGGTTTCGTGTTTAGGAAGTGGTATACAACAGATATCTCAAACATTAAACCAAAGTTGCAAGCAGAAGAACACCTCAGCAAGTTTAAGATTATTCAAAAGTTCAGCTTTGCACTCCATACTGCAGATATCATCATCAGTCTATCAAAAGTCAAGACAGACACAGAATCATACACAAGTTAATTATGCAGGGGAAAAAAATAAATAACTGAAGATAAATATAAAGATAAAGTTCCCATATCCCACCTCATTGCAAATATATTCTCCATACTTGCCACATACCACACAAACAGGTTCTCCAGGAACGGCAAAACGTGGCTCACTTCTGCTCTTAACTTGATCAACTTTGTTTACATGGCCTACAATAGATGAAGAAGGTGAAAACTATCTTTAAGAGAAAA
>JAESVK010000967.1:895584-922454 GCA_017140935.1 Hamamelis virginiana
ATGGTTAATTACTGTCCAATTCTCCTTGATTACTAGAGGAGGGTCCAAACTAAATCAAGCTTGTAGAACTTTTCAGTTTGATACTCTACTTAGTTGACAAAATAGCAATTTGGGAACATTGTAAAACATCAATGGAACAATGCTTCTTCTAATCTAAATGAGCGATTGCAACATCTTCTTGAGCATCACCTTGAATGGAATAGTAATACTTATGGAAATATTTTTTAAAATAAGAGATATATTAGCCTCTTATTTCTAATTGGGTAACACTCATTCAAGGTAGTTGCATACTTGCATCCTTGGTAGGCAGTCAAATGATAACATTATTATTGTTCAAGTGATTCTTCACACCATAAGAAACAAAAAAGGGCGAAGCAAGACTATAATGATCAACTCAGGAAAGGCATATGACCCTATGAATTGGGGGGTTTCTCAATAAAGGTTCTTCAAGTTCACGAATTTCTTTAATTATGGATTGTGTCACTACTACAGCTAGCTAAGTTGGCAATTTTGTTGTGGAATGGAGAGGCAACTGATTATTATGCTCGTAGTCATCATCATGGCTCGAGACAGGGTGAACCACTTTCTCTCTACTTGTGAAGTTATCTCACATTGTTTCCGGCCGGCCTTGTGAACACTGGATAATGAAAACCTGTGAGGTTTCATAAAATGGGCCATCTCTCTCTCTCTCTCTCTCTCTGCTGATGATCTCGTCTTGTATGCAGATGCTTCCTCAGCCCAAATGGAGGTAATTCTCGATTGCTTTTGGTGATCAGCTCATTAATTTTAAGAAGTCGAAATTCTTGTCTCTTCTAACATCCCCTTGAGAAACCTTTAAAAACTCAAAGCTTTGTGCAAAAATCTTGAATAAGTACCTTGGAGCACCTAGTATCCATGGTTGTCTCCAAAGACATTTCAGTTGCTTGAAAACTGAATTGGTTCAAAATGGATTGAAAAGCTAGAAAGCAGCTCAACTAGCTTTAGCTGGTAGAGCTACTCTCTCAATCACCTCAACTCTACCTATGTACCTTGTACAATCAGGGCCGGCCCTTGGCTTTTACATACTAAACCAATTGCTTGAGGCCCCCAATTTTAAGGGGCCCCCAAATTTTTTATTATTATTTATTTGATATGGAATTTAAATTTTTTATTTAGGATTTTAATTTAGGAATTAGGACTTTAAATTTATTTGGTATTATAGTATATTATTGCTCTTTGTTATGAAAGTGAGATTTTTAGATTTTGATTTAAGAGTTTAGACGTGCTTTTGTATTATCTTCGTATTACTATTCTTTTTTTTAATCGAAACATTATCATATAAGAAATAAATTTTGACACATAAACATTGAAAATTTCTTATGAATTTTTTAGAGAAGTAAATTGATTTTTAATTTCTTTATTGTTTTAGATTTGACCATATAATTATGCCCTCCTAGTAGAAAGTATATTTCTGGACATGAAAAGAGGAAAAAGAAGGAAAAAATATAAGAATTTATTCAATCTTAAGCAAGAGCTCTTAACAAGTTTATTACTAGTAATAAACAAACAGATGCTTCAAGTTCAGTTGAAGAAGTTTTGACTGAAAAATATCAGAATGTGAATGAAAGCTTTGTGGATGAAGATAGTGAAATTGAGCCGATATGTTTTTCTATTCAACCTTTTTTTTTGTAATTGTATTTTCTTTTACTAAATGATTATAGTAATGATATGCACCATCAAACTTTGTATGTGTACTAACAAATACAATAATAAAAATTGGCAGTTATAAAAAAAAAATTGTGTCATTATGTACTACGTAGGGCCCCATTTTGAAAGTTCGCTTAGGGTCCCTAAGTCTCAGGGCCGGCCCTGTGTACAATCAACAAAAATTCATGACGGGGGATTTATCAGGCCTTGGTTAATGAAATTGCTAGGATATGTCACCTTGTTGACATGGGATAATGTGTGTAAAACAAAATAAGAAGGCAGACTTGGGTTACCATTAATTTTTGGATAATGGACAGTGGAATTGGGAATTATTAACGCAATTTGTCTGCAGTGACATTAGTAACAAAAAACAAGGAATTTATCTCCAGGGACAATTGTAACAAAATACAAGGATGTAATTTTTTGTGTGAAAGAAGGAATGCTGAATGATAAGTTAGTATGGGCTTTGAAGTCCTAATGGCAGGTTGTCATTTAAAAACGTTGGAGATAATATGATAAACAATGGCAGGCCATCTGTTATGTTTATGTGGGGGCTCCAAGTCCCTTGGAATTACGGTTTTAGAAAGCTGATTTTGAAGTCAAAGCTTAATGGCTAGTCCCTTGGAATTACGGTTTTAGAAAGCTGATTTTGAAGTCAAAGCTTAATGGCTGCTATCTCACTGAATTCTTCCTTATGACCATCCCAATCTCTGTGTGGGAACCATTTTTTCAGCCATTACCCTCCCATATAAAGAAAAGCCAAATAAGGCCTTAAGTGGGCCCCGTGGGCACTTTGACTTCTCTGCAAAAAGTTAGGTCGATGACTTGGTTGGCATAAAGATGACGTGTGTGGCAAAAAGCCATTACACAAAGCGTATGGAGCACGCTACCAAGATTTGCAAAAAGTTAGGTCGATGACTTGGTTGGCATAAAGATGACGTGTGTGGCAAAAAGCCATCACACAAAGCGTATGGGGCACGCTACCAAGAGAAGACCTTCCTTCTATATAAGGAGGATCATTCTACTGAGCTAGATACGCAATCTCTCTAAAAAACTCTTATTTCAATTATTCTATTATGCCAAATATTGATTTTGGCATTGTACTAAAATTTGGACAGTTCATCGAACCGAAAAAATTACTAGATTAAGGGTCAACCGGTTCAACCGTCGGGTCAACTGGGTTGAACCGTGACGTCATAAATATATTATTTATTTAATTATTTATTAGAATAAAAGCTATAAATGATTCAAAATATAATTTTTTTTTTAAATGTTTGTACAATCAATTCATATATTTGAATTTATGTGCAGTCATCAAAATTGAAAATTTATAATTACTATTGATCAATCTTTATTATATATATTTTTTAAAATGCAAGATAAGAATATTGTATTATTAAATTAGGTGTTATGGTTTCTTTTTGCTATTTGAGATTTTTTTAGACTAATTTGCCTTTTTAGCCTTCTTGGCTTTAAGAGATATAAAGAAAATTGAGACTATTTTACTCATTTTAGCACCTCTAAAAAAAAAAAAAGGGTTGACCGATTTTTTAATCGGATTGACCGATTTTTGAATTAAATGGGTTTTTATGGGTTAAACCAACCGGAGATGAGACTGGTTCCAGGTTCAACCGGTTGAACCGGCCGGTCCAGTCCGGGTTTGATAACAATGGATTTTGGTATCGGAGCATTCTCAGAAGAGCTCCATACCGGAGTACAGCTCCATAACTAAGAATCCAGCTGGTTCAGGTACAGATCTAATCGATACAGCTACATAACCAGGGAAATAAAGAAAGAGAATGCACCAAACTCCATTTATGGAGTGAAATTACTTGTCAGAAAATGTTTGTCCCTCACATGCTGCATAAAGACTCTTTCTCGTCAACATATTAATCTTCCGGCCACCATATATCTGTATAATATAAATGTTGCTCAGAAATAATAAGGAGCTGCCGCAGCCATCCTGCCTCCATTTCTAACCTCTCATTGGTGTGTTCGGATTTGCTGGTGAGCAACCGTGGAGATGGCGACACCTCAGCGAATCCACCAATCCAATGGCCCAAGCTCAAAAAGCGCAAGGAGGGTGTCATTTTGGCCCAAACGGCTCTCCCAGCTTCCCCGTTAACTCCGTTAAAGCTAACTGAGCGTCTCTTTTTTACCAAAAAATTTGTTTCCCGCCAACTTCTCTCTTTTCCCTCCTAAAACAACTAGCGTACTCTCATCACGACCCAAATTTCTTCTCTCCCTCTCCTCACGACCCAAATTTCTTATATCTCTCTCCTCTCTGACCCAAAGTTCTTCTCTTTCTCTCATCAAAGCATCATTGATACAATGCAGTCCAAGATTTTGATCACAATATATACAATATACAAGATTTTGATTTATACACAACCATATTATTTCTCTCTCATCAAAATCACAACTCTCCATTGCAAGATTTGGATATACACAGCTGCACATCTCAAGATCTCCATCAATCTCCCTCATCATTGCCACACCAGGTAAGCCATTGGTTTATGTTTATTTTCTATATGTGAAAATTATAAATTTTGATGAGATCTATTTGCAAACGAGGGTGATATTTTGTAAATTGTATTTATGAGTTATGAATAAATTGAAAAAAAAAAAAAAAAAAACAATAAACATATGAGAGAAGGAAAATCAGTGTTTATAAAAAAAAAATACCCATGGTCAATTACAGAGATTGTAGGATTGACTATTGTAATAATCGACTGTTAACACTTATTTAGTCGACTGTGACAGTGTTGGTTTAATAAATTATATGTTTATATTTATAATTATTAGTTTATATACATGTGGTTTGTACTTGAATATGTGCTATTCAGTTGACTGTTATATGGATAATGTGTGCATAACGCATATTTTGTTATGATATTTTTTCTTTGTGCACATGATGTGTGCAAACTTTTACTACTGAATATTCTCATTTTACAATATCAGTAGATGCATCAACAGTCAATGCACCAAAGGAGAAAAATAAAATAAAATTAAAAGAACAATCCCAAAGTAGACGAGAGAAACGAAGAGAAGATGGGTAGGCTGGGCTGCAACATTGGTGGGAACCTGAACGACTCGAAGTTCAGTGAGCCAATGCCATGGATCGGCATCTATGTAGCAGCAGCATCTCTGGCCTGTTCCATCGCGATGGCGGCAGATGCCTTCCGCAGTTTCCGCTACCGGAAATTCTGGTTCCCTACCAAATTCTTCTCTCTTAATGCCACTTCCCTCACCTTAATAACCATAGCTGTGAAGCTGTCTGTCGATCTAAATACACCCATGCCTCGCCGCCAGGACCAGCTAGCAAAACTTAGCAGCACCGTCTTCATGTGTACTGTGATGGGTAATTCTATGCCTTCTATAGGAACCATGCAGATCAAAGAAATCCTCACGAACATTATGGCTTTGGGAATTCTTGTTATAACAATTGTAGTGAATATCTGCATCCAAATGGCAACAGGCGCAATTTATCTTTTCTGGAAAGAACATGCTTTCATCATGTTTGTCATGCTTGTTTTGCTTGTAATCCTGTGCTTCTCTGCTTTTACTGTTCCAACTACTAAGAAATATTTCGAAAAAAAGTACAGGAAAAAACATGAATCTTTTCTGAACGAAGTCTCAGATGAAATTGATGAGTCTGTTGCTAAGAAACTTAAAGATGATCTGAGAAAATATTTGATGATGGCCCTTACCAGTTGCCCCCAATTTGTGCTGGGGCGTTCAGTGATGTCAACTGCTTCAGGGGCATATGTCTCCTGGGTGCTGCAACATTAGCAGAAGCCATTATCCGATCATACTTGATGCCCCGGTCCTTTGAACTTTGCACCGGTGATTCTGATTATAAGTGGTCATCAACTTTAGTTCTTGTCATTCAGACTACAGCGGTGGGAGTGGGTACTATTGCCCCTGCATTTAGGTGGTTCATCACCTTGAGTTTCAGATACCCAAAGAGAGAGAACAGAAGCTACAAGGATGAGTTCAGAGTGGAGAGCTACTGGATCCATAAGCTGGTGGAGATGAAACAGTGCCCATTCGCTTTAAAAATCCATGGCCGGCATTATAGGAAACTTGCCCATGATATAAAAAATCAACTTCTGGATTTCTGCATCAGAATGCAGATTGGGATAGTTGCAATGAGTAAATTGGTTCGTCTCATTTCTATTTTCTTCATGAGTCATTTCTTGTTGTGCATCCACTACGGCAAGAAACGGAGGACGAAGATCATATCCGACAACAGCCCTTCAAACAATGATTCAATGTCAGAGTCACGACCCAGCTCAAAGCTGGATCTTAGCAGTTTCGTTTTGCATCTTGAAGGTGAGGAAGAACTGATTGAACTGATGACAGGGAACAACTGTTATGCTACTGCTTATTGGTTTCAGATGGGAAAGAAGGAGCCAAAATATCTCCTACAACTTTTGGAAAAATTTAACCCTTCACAAGGATTCAAAGGAGTGGCTGAGTTTGATAGAGAGCAAGTTCCTTCTCTAGATACCAAGGAACCTCCTAATTGTTGGGCTCTTCCTGTTGTAACACTAACAAGCATTGCAATTGCACTTCCCAACATCAACCAGAGTCTAAAAAAAAGGTTGATACGCAGCGTAAATGAAGGGTTCATGTATGTCAGACTCATAGAAAATAAACTGGATGCCAATGTGGATTTGACAAACGTCAAGACGACAGCAGAAATTGTGTGGCAAGGAGTTGAACTCTACCATTAGTGGCTAGATGTGGATCTCCAGAAAGTGGCTCTCCAAGCAAAAAGCCTGAAGGAAATACTCGAAGGGCTGGTCAGTGTTGCAAAAAACAAGTACGTGGAATCACAAAAGAAACATATGAACGGCTGTTTAAAGGAGAGCCCTTCCAAGTGGCCCGTCAAGATATTGGCCGCCAATTCGATGTACCGAATAAGTCAAACTATTCTTCTGGATTACGAAAGCAAAAACTATAAGATGGGTGAAAGATTATTTGAAGTGTTATCCCTTATGATCTCTGATATATTTGGTGCTTGTCTTACCAACTTACAACGAGCTATATCCATGGAGTGCCTTCACAGCACCATTGAAAAGAGGGAAGAGAGTGTCCAGCATGCACTTTACGTTCTGGGTAAAACTGAAAAAATTCTGAAAATTCTAGATCAGAGATCAGTTCTCAGCTTGGATCCTGATCAAATGGCAAGTATTGATGAGTGGCGTGGATCGAGCAAACAGAAGCACCCTTTGCCCTTCATTTCTTCTTCAGAAGATAGTCGCGAGGCCTCTTTCGATTCGAGTGACTTGTATCTATCCATTGAATAGAAATTGAACACCTGAAGGTAGAAAACAGATGCAGGTCATGATTTAGATATTTAGTAGTAAAATATTGGTGGTATTGCGATGCATGTTTTAAACTTTCAGCTTTAGTAGTAAAATATTGGTGTTATTGCGATGCATGTTTAAAACTTTCAGCTTTTGCAAAATGTATGATGTTAAAGTAAATATTTGCACCAACTGCAAACACTGAAGAGATAGAGATCTAGAAGTGAAAATTACATTGTGCAAATTTTGGAGAACAGAAAACTCTATTTTATCACTTATTCGGGTCAAAATCTGTAGACTTGGGAGAAGATACTATAAACCAAGAATAATAATACGAAACATATATTGTTAAGAGACTGATTTTTAAACAGAATGGAACTGAATTAAATTCCAATTGTCTGGACATTCCATTGTTTCTTTAACTAAACAAAATAGCACTGAATTAAATTCCAAATGTCTGGAAATTCCATTGTTTCTGCCCAGTTACCAAAGCTTGAATGCCAATCCTCCAAGGATGAAGATGACGAAATAAGAAAGGCTCCTAGTCAACTTTGTGTCAAGACTTGTTTGTATTGTAATTCCTTATAATAGGAAATGATGACACAATTGAGGGAAAAGCTAGGGCCCTAAAAAAAGGTAGTCATTTCAAACTAAAGGTTTGGGATGCGACCACCTCTGAGAATGAATACTGCATTCTCAGATCCAATTGCATCTGCTTATTTTCTTCTAACATCCATACAAAAGAAAGAAAATTCGAGGGCAAATTAAACTTCTACTTTCAAAATTTCTTTGCAACCAAGTATATCTTATTGAACTACTTCTATACAACATCAAGGTTTTCCTTCGATGAACTTGGTTATTCACTTGTGTCAAAGCCCTTGGTTTTTGTCCTTCAACTTTAATTGGTGAACGTTATTACCAATTCTTCTGCTTTAATATTCAAATTTCTTTGGAAATGATGATGAACACTAGTTAACTTGTGTCAACAATGCTACCACACCAATTGCTAAAATTTACCCTCAATCACCATTAAAAAATGATTTGTTCTTCCTTGCTGGTTAGTGGTTACGAAGATGTTTGAAGCACTGCTAGAGCTTGAATGCACGATAGAGGGAGAAACAGAGAAATATATGGATGGTAGACAGGCACAAAAAGATAATTACATAGAGAGAAAGAAAGAACGAAAAATAGATGGAGAGGGTAAGAGAAGGAAAAAAACAGATGAGAGGACAAGTCAGAGGATCACCTGAAAACAAAACAGAGTATCAAGAAAAGTCTTAAGAAACAAAGCAAGAGGGATCCAAGATGACTGCTGATTAGCTATGAATTGACATTCATTGCCCGGTTTTATGGATCATTGGATACTTTTTTGTATAATTCCTGAAAACAAGAGAAATCAAAGATGCCAAGCAAGGGGGATCCAGGATGATTATTGATTAGCCAGTGAAAAGTGGCACTGCCCTGCTTTCATGAATCATTAGGATTTGGGTACTTTTTTATAAAATTCTGACCACTTCAACCTGATCAAGCTCAAACAAACAGAAGAATAAGAAGAAGAAAAAGAAGAAGGAAGAAAGCTCTTCATTCTAATAATTTTCATTTGATGTCTACTATTTTTATTTTTATTATTATTAGGCTATTAGCCCAACCCCAAGCAACGGGGATTAAAGTTTTGGTGTTATTATCATCGAGCTTCTAATTCAATTGGAACTGCAAGTAAAATTCTATAGCCCTGGTTAATCATCTGGTTGATTGGTACAACTCAAAATGATTTAAGAACACTTTTTTCATTAAATCTCTGAAACAAATAACTCAAATAATCAAACTTGTTTAAAGATGACAATCTGAAAACATTAAAAAAAAAAAAAAAAAAAGAGAAAAAAAAAAAAGTCCTACCAATCTAATAAACCCTATTTAACCTCTATTGTAATCTGTTCTAGCTTACAGCTATAAAAATGCTCAAGGCCTGTAGACACGCATGCATGCATAGGTACACATGAAAACACACGCGCATAAAGATACATGCGTATGAGTATATGTGCATATATTTAGTTGGTCGATCACTTAAAGATGAGGGGTGAACAGAGAAATAATGAAACACAAAGGGTGATGAGATGATTTACTTGGTAATTGCACTGCTTTCATTGACCACTGGCTCTCCTTCAAACAGGTCCAATTTCTTTAACATAATCAATCTCATTGTTCTTAATATTTTCAATCAACATTAATCCTTTTATTCTCATCAAGACACTAATTCAATTGACACTGTATGAAGCTTGCTTTGGAAGTGATTGAATCTCTCAAATTGAATTTCCATATCTGCACATTTCAGAAGGAGTTTTTATTAGATTCAGCCTCGTTAATCATCAGCCAGCGCATATAAATATGTGATTGCTCTCTCTCTCTCTCTCTATCTCTCTCTCTCTCTCTCACCCACACGTGGCCCCTCTCTTTTTTTTCCCCCTATCACAACCAAGTTTCACTCATCAACCAACACCCAAAGAAATAAACTACTTAAACCATTACTGCAAAATCCACAAAGATGTCTTGTGGGTTCCTGTAGAGCTGCAAAGATGTAGTATATATAGATTTGATGAGATTACTAAAAGGTATGCTTGGTCATCTAAATTAAATTGAATTACACCCCATTGTGCTTTACATAGCATTTAAATACAAAAAATCCAATACCGCAGATGGAGGCATTACAAAACTCGCCGCCATCACATATAATAGAATGAAATGAAACATTGTTCACTAACAATGCCAAACACACAATTCCCATTTGCTCTTCTACCCTTTCATTCTTTACCATGTATGTGCAAATGTGTACATGTACATGTTCAGACTGCGATTATATATATATATATATATACGTGAATCAAATCTCTAAAAGATTATATAATTATCTGCCATCAGAAATAGGAACCAAAAGACAATAAAATTTTCAAACTTTCATTAACGAACTAATAGCCAATACCAAAAAGAGGAAAATCCCAATTCACAATGATCATTAACCATCCAACAATGGAATATAAAACCATTGCAGTTTCCGATACAATCTCTTCAGCGTCAAGAGCCCACAAAGGAAAGAAAAAAATATATAAAGAACCTGGTTCCAAACGACACCGTATCTTCTTCGCAAACTAATCATCGTCGCCCCTCTTCTTCGGCTTCCGATAATTCTCTTCGATGTGCTTCGCCATCAAAAGACCTGTGTTCGCGAGCTTCTTGATGTTGGGAACGTCGTAGTTCTGAGCAACGTAGACTCCAAACACTGTGGCCATCATGAAAGTGAAGGAGCTTCTGATTATGCCCATTACTGTACTGCGATTTACTTGAAAAGTGCTTCTGGAATCGCAATTGTTTTGAGTGATTGTGAGGTATTTTGACTATTTTCTAGGGTTTCTGGTTTTGAGTTGAATCTGAGTAGAGAGGGACTTTTTTATGTGATTGGTTTGCTTGTTGGTGAGGCTTTAAGTTCTCGTATTGCCCACGCTGTTTTGCTTTGATTTAAGTATTTAACCCCTTCCTCAAGCTTCGGGTGAAGATTTCAATTTGATAAATAATTATTCTAATATATATATATATAGAATAATACTCCGTAATAAATTGATCACCTAAAAGGCTATATAAAAGGTTAAAAATAAAAATAAAAATAATATTCAAAATTCATTTTCAATGTATTTTCTCGTGATTGGAGCAATTCAATCATAAGTATTGATTTCACATCTTAGTCCAATCGTATAAAGACACATCTTACTCCGAAGGACATGATAGGATGGAAAATTAGATTGTTAAATAGCAATTCTAAAATATTGTAATATAGCCTTTGAAATTAGGGCGCTTCAAAAGAGGATGCTACAAATAGGTTATAATAAAAGTGAACTTTAAAAAAAAAAAAAAAACAATAAATAATTTTGATAAATAATTGAGCATTTTACAGAAATGAAGCTGTGTGTTTAAAAATTTACGTCAACCGACTCGTCTTAATAATATTTACATTAATGAACCTATCATTGATTTTTTGGACAAAATATTCTTCTCATGGTAAAAAAGGTTTAAAAATTATTCAAATTTTCTACATAATTCCCACCATATAATTCTCCAAGACTACATATAATCCTTATGTGATAACCCAAATTTTTATTCCATTTTTATATGAATATTTTAATATTTTTCAAAAAAAAAAAACTCAAAATTGACAAAAATGCCCTCACTACATATAAACACCTTTCATTTTCTTCATTCTTCATTTCGGCTGAACAAGGAGAGACCGAGAGAGAGAAGAGCAAGGGAAAGAGGAGAGAGAGGGAAGGAACTCGCCGGATTCTCGCCGGAGTTCAATCTATGGTGTGAAGTTAAGTTTTATTTTAAGTTTTGGTTTGGGTTTTCTAAGTCTATTTTGTGTATTTTCGGATTTATGGGTTTTGTAAGTGTGGTGTTGGGTTTTTGAATGCGTATTGAGGATGAGAAGGTGTTTTGGAGTTGTATTTGTGCTTGTGTTGGAAGATTTGAGGAGTTTTGGGGGATTTTATAATTTGAAAGTGGGTTTTGTTAAGTTTATGGGTTTTTAGGTTTTGAAGCTTGATAAATCTTTGTTGTTGGTTGTTTATTTATGGTTTTGTTGGTAGATCAAGCTTAGTTGGGACTTATTTTTGATGGATCTAAGTGTTTGATGGATTGTGGTTAAGTTTTGTAAAGGTTGAAGCTCGATTTCAGGTCGTTAATGGAGGTTCTGCAGGTGATTAGTCGACTAAGCAAGGTGGTTAGTCGACTAGTTCATCTGCAGTTAGACAGGTAAGTTTTGCTTTGCGATTAGTCGACTAACACTTAGTGACTAGTCGACTAATCAATGGTTAGTCGACTAACACTTTGGGTCTAGTCGACTAAGACATCCTGTTTTGTCTTTTTGTGTAGTTTTCTCCACCTTTCTTCGTTCCACTCTATTTTCTTCATCCGGACTCCGTCTTGGGCATATTTTATATGCACGGAAAGCTTGTAAAGTCTAGTTTCTAAATATTTTGGTTTTGAAATCAAATTCTTTTTGGAAAGAGAGTCATTTTATCAAATACCAGTTTTGCCCTCGAGTGGAGATTCTATCTTCTTTGACTTATATCTTTCAAACCTTTTGGCACTTGGCCACGAAATTCGAAGTGTAGTATTCTTTCATTCTTGAGTTTATGTCAAGGGAGGTTTAAGGCCTTTGGTTTGATATTTTTGGAGTCTTGAGTCTATGGGTTCGTGTGTGCGCAGTTTTGGGGGACGAGTCGTTTTACTTTTGAATTATAGTTTGGTTGTGCTTCTTTGTGATTCATTTGCTTGTAATATCTGCTTGTTTCCAGTGTTGGGAGGTTCTTTGGAGAACCAATTGCATTAGGGTGCATTGAGCATTGCATTTGGAGGCTCGTGGAGCCGCAACGGGTTGGTAAACACTTTGGCATTGAGGTAGGGATAAGTAACATTTTACTTTTGATAATGATATATCTGTCTTATAACTGTTTTGAGAATCATATGAACTCTAAACCATTTCTTGATGATATGAATCATAAACACTTGTGAACCTTATTATTTATCACTCTATCAACTAGATACATGGAATACACTTATTTATGAACTGTAAAACTTGTGTGGCATATTTATGAAATGCACGAAATGTTTTCCATTAAAATATTTTACAAATGATGTGCTGTTTATAACTATGGGAATGGACTCTTTTCACTAAATTCTTTGTGAATAAGGCTGATTTGGCTATGAACTCAATTGTTTTATGAAGTGACATGCGATATTAATATTTAATTGTGCCCTGCCTTTTAAATGGTTTAATGAACAAAGAAAATTGATTCTTTTATACTTGAACCATTCCTATCTTTTGAAAACTCGTTTTATATTAATTGAGCTAAGGCTCGGGTTATTGGATATTGACTTCCATGCCTAATGGACTTTGGTTATTGTGATTTATACCACGAATGGATGGAGTTGACAGTGTATTGACTTCACTCCGCGTCTCTTCGATCCTAGTGGATGTTACTTGATGATTATTGTTGGATCTTTACCACGGAAGGATGAATTGACTTGTCAGAGAACACTCCTCATCTTTTCAATCCTAGTGGACATGATGTGATGATTATTGGATATTTACCACGCGTGGCTGAACTGACTTGTCAGAGAATACTCCTCGTCTTTTTCACCCGATGGGCATTGCATGATAGTTATTATATATCGGGACATGCATGTATATATATGTATGTGGACTGAATCGTATCATTGGGGGTTTGGGGCTCATGGCCCTACTTGATATTACAGGCAGCGTGACTACGGTCTCTGTACTTGGGATTTGGTTAGTAGCTCGATTGAGCTAAAGTCTTGTTAGCCTAGAATCAACAGCCCTATAATATGATTCAGTCCATGATTGGATATGCTAGGGACCCGTTGAGTAGACGCATATGCCAATCGGGCCAAGATCCATACCGGTGGAATATGTCGAGCCCTTGTGTGGCTGTATTACCATGCTATGGATTAAGAACATTATTTTGGCTATTGTCTACATGCGACGGGGTATTCCACATGCGTGACATATGCCTGGATACTGGTTGCTGGCTACAAGTTACTGGAGTAGTACGGAAAAACTTGGTTTTTCACTGAAAGTCCACACATTCTTTTAAACAATGACTTCTAACTATTTTTTTTTCTAATTCTACTGAACTCTAAAAATAAATGTTTTACATAAATGTCCCATGTATCAATGTATTGTTATTAATTTGTAGAGATTATGTTATCCCTTACTGAGCACGTGAAAGCTCACCCCTGTTTATTGCAGTATATTGCAGGTTTACCTTGGGTTTACATTCCTGGTTCAGCGGAATCCTACGCTAAGGATTGTTGATCAGAATTAAGGTTGTAGCTGCATTGTTTTTTTTTTTTTTGCATTCTCTTATTCTGTGTATTATATATATTGATTGTTGATTTGCCAAGTTGTCAGGGTTGTTGGCAATATTGTTTATGTTTATATATATATATATCATTTGATTTATCGGATACTTTAAATATAACGAATCGGACATGATGAATGGACATGACATATCATTTTGTTTACATATATAATTTTTTGTATCCTGTAAGGAAATACGGATGAGCAGGACAGGTTGTACCTTCAATTTGACACGTGTCGACCTATCCGGAAGGGTCTACACAGATGTTAAGCTGGGGAGTACAAGGGTTCTAGTAGCGTCTGTTTGGGGCGTTACACCTTAATCACCATATTAACAAATAATCCTCAAATTAATACATAATCCGCAATCCCCAATTATGTAAAAAAAAATTCAAATTTACAAATAATCCACGATCCCTGATAGGTCAATATTTTGCTTTTGACCTTAATGTCACATCAATATTATTAAATTATAAAAAATATTTGATATAATGTGTATTTAATACTTTGTGTTTAGGTGAGGATTGGAGATTATTTGGTAAGTTGAGGATTCTTTGCTACATTGGGGGTTGGGGATTTTGTACTAATATGGAGATTATATATTTTTTGTATTTATTGGGAATTATTAGTAAACATGGGATTATATGTTAGATATTTGAAAAATTTGACCGTTAGAATGGTATTTCTGTGAATACTTATATGATATTAAGGTATTTTCTTCATATCAGGTCTATTAAGTAATGGGGCTATTTCGAGGCGTATGTTTAGGTTTTAGTCTTCTTACATGTAACTAAAAAATAAAAATAAAATTAACAACAGGAGAGCGGGATACGGAACAGTGCATTTTCGACTACTATCGTATGGAATAATATAATGCTCGAACTACTAATTCTAATTGGTGGCAAGCAAGAGGGTTCTGTAGATTTTGAATTTGAAATGTCTAGATTTACACCTCATCCTACCAATTCTAGTTGATTTTAGTTGGATTGTACGTTATAAATTTTTGATGAGAAATGTCTAGATTTACACCTCATCCTACCAATTCTAGTTGATTTTAGCTCGATTGTACGTTCTAAATTTATGAGGAGTGTGGAATATATGAGCCTATTTGGGAACATTGAAAACTGGATTTGGCTAGTTCTAATTTCTTTCCGTTATATGGTTTTTATGTAAACCAGCTTACAGTTGGTTTGAAAAAAACTGTGTTTATGCCTTATTTTTTAAATAGGATTGAACTGATTTACAGAAATGAGACACTTATCAAACAAAACTGAATAAAAATCAAACAGACGCACTTATCAAACAATACTGAATAAAAACTAAACAGACTTATCCTCAACTGGTTAGATTTTTAAGTTTGCCAAACAGCCCTGTATAGCGAAAAACATGGTGTTTTGGGGCGCGAGAGCTAAAACGACGCAGCTTTGCCGCCATGGGATCATATTGGACTTTCGATTATGGTAAGAAAAGACAGTTCGTCAGATTAACTTTCTAGGTAATTCAGCTTGATCTAGATCTGGATGTAATCTTTATTTATGTTCTTCGTTTGTTTTGTTTTAGTGACAGTGTTAGAGAGTCACGGGATGGTTGGTTGTTTTCTGTTCTATTTTTCCATGATGCTCTGTTTGGTTGCCGAGAAAACCGTTGAAAAATAAATATCTAGTCTCTTTCACAATCTTTTTGTTTTATGTACTCTTTTCGGTTCTCGAGAAACAAAATACAAACTTTTTTAACAATTAGCAATGCCTAGCTGAGTTTAATTTTTAATTTTTTTTTTGCCCTTTTGGTTCTTAAGAATTTATTTTCTTTTGATGATCGACTTTAAGTGTTAGTCTCTGGCTAATGTGGGTATCTTTGTTCATGTTATTTTGAAGTTGCTGAGAAAATGCACGAATAGAAAAGAAAATTGCTTGGAGGAGCTTTAAACTACCGTCTTGCCCTGATATATGATTTGGTGAGACCTTGCTTATAGACCTTGCTTATAGAAAATTGCTTGGGTATCTTTGTTTATAGATATATGCACCAATTTTTATTTTCACATGAACTAATAATTGAAAAATAGAGTAATAAGAATGTGCAAATTAGATGTATTTTTATTTTTATTTTTATGGAACCAGAAGGAAAATTTATTACACTTGAAAGAGCAAGAAGAATATGGATTATTTATTGATTTATAAAATTACTTCTAGAGGAAAATTGTAGTAATCTAAGCCGCCATGGATTGTTCTTCATTGTAGCTTTAGATGCTTCAGCCTGTATAGGAACAAATGAAGTTAGTAAACAGGCAACCTTAGTCTTTTTTGAATTATGGCAGATTTTACCATAATGTTAAGATAATCTCTGCTGATCAAATAGTATGATGTAAACATAACAGCATTTTGTTTAAACGGTCAGAAAAAAAGAAAAAAAAAGGGAAATAAAAGCAAAATACATTGCTTGAAATCATATATTAGACTTTTATTAATCCAAGTGAGGTGCGGCTCCAGCCATGAGGACCATGCAGTTAAAATTTTTAGGTTTGAGATATTGAATGTTGTGGGGTTAGATCTAAGCCATAGAATTTGGTTGGTGTAATTTACAGATTGTGTGATTTAATCTCTTTTGTGAATTTCCTTTTGGGTTAGGGATAGGATAATAAGTTGAGAATGGTATGGGTTGGCCTTTTATTGGCAATTAAATGTTTCAATGGAAGGGTAATAGGATCGGACTTATCACCTGTGAGGGTATTGGACAGATTATGATTACTTTATGTTAGCAACAACCCCACACTGATGCATCACCACCTCTGGTGGGCTTGATGGAATTGCATAATGACAGTATATATTTTCTTGATTCTTATGTATGAACTAGTTAATTTTTCAGTTATACTAATGGATACAGAACAGAATATTGCTATTATGTGGGGCATAAGGAGGTGCCTAAAAGTCCGAGACAGTGAGACCGGCCAAAAAAGAGATGAAGATATTTGTTTGTCCATGTCATTAGACAGAGTTGAATAGATAAAAGGATTCATGCGGCCAACCCCAAGTATTTGGGATTAAGGTTGGTTTGTGTTGAGTTGACATCTTTTTGTCTAGATTTCAATCATACAAATAATGGAGATATTGGTGTGTTACCTCTTGTCTTCATTGCTAATGTTGTTTCCTTCTCTGCTTTCTCCATTTCCCCTGTAATTAGGAAAGGTTACTTTGCCTGACTCAATGAGCTCAATATCTTCTAGTAGAATCTCATATTGCTTCTTTACTTCGTCCATGGTTTTTCCACCGACAGCCTTGGCTATGTTGTGCCAACGGTCAGGGGTGTCCTTATCATATATTGCCAGAGCATTCTCAAACAATTTGTTTTCCTTGGCTGTCCAAGTTGACTTGGAGCTGCGGGATGAGAGCGAGCTGGATTCCATTTTTTAGCTGAGATGTTAGGGCAAGTTTAGGATAGGAAACTGGTGGGAACAAAGCGATTGTGGTGAAAATAAGAGACCGTGATTGATGATAATTAAAAGAATTTATTGATTAAAGTTTAAGCTGTGAATGAAGAAAATGGGCGACGGTGCTGAAAGGCAGAGAAGCCTCATGGTGAAGGAAGCATCAAATAATTACAGGTAGAGGATTTTAGTCAAGGATGATGAGCAAAGATATGGCTATGGAACTACCATTTAAACTGGATGGGCTGGTCAATTTGGCAAGCCCATTGAGCAAAATACAGATTTATTTAATGATCAAGTCCTCTCTTTCCATAATAAAAACTCAATTGCAAGTACTCAGTAATTATAGTTTATCAACATGTGAGTTGTTGTCAGTATAAAATCCATTAAACATTGTTAAAATTAATGAACCCACTAACCTGTTATGATTTTTTAAATAAATTTTCATTTTAAAATGGCCGTACTTTCCCACATGTCGATTTGTTTTTGTTTGCAAATCAACCCTAGTTGGCAAAATCTGGGTGCCCTACTTAATATTTAATAGTTTAGTTATAGAAACTCTTCCTAAGGGAATGGGTGTGTAACTTTCCGCATTCCTAATTGCTCCTCTACTGAAATAAAGTGGAAAAAGAATCCTGAAATGCATAGTAAAAGTTGGAAATGAGTGGAAGGGGACAGAAATTTTCTGAGCAACACACACGAACCCATGGTGGTATGCATATATATATATATATATTGATTATATATTTCATTACATTTGCTTCTTTTGCCATTTTCTGTATGTTACTCTTTCTTTCCCTAGCGTATTATACTATTATCTCTATATATGTTATACATCCCCCCCCAAAAAAAAAAAAAATCCTTTGGCTTTTTTTTTAATATGCTTCTCTTTCTAACAACTATGCTTAAGACCACATTTCTGGTTATTTACTGATAAAATTACCCCCTTTTTTTTTTCTGGCAGCTTTAGTAAGTAGGATCACAGATAAGAATGCCAACTGTGAGGAACAATTCTGGAAGCTTTACCCTTATAAGGAAATTCTTCCCAAAAGCCAAATATAAATACCTTGTTTTGTATCCACCATATTTGTTGCACACAATTCACATTGAGGCTCAAATCACCAAGGATCCAAAACCAGTGACCTAATTCCATGCTCATGTGCATTATATCAAACAGACTCACTGTGGGTCATGACATAGGGCCTTGTTCATTTTCTGTGCAAACATTGCAAGAAATCGCAATCCGACAAAGAACCTCGAATGTTGGGATCTAAATGTCCAAATGAGTTGGTAGCCAGTACAGAGTTATCTTGTTTTTTTTTTTTTTTTGTTTTTTTTGTTTTTTTTTTTAAATGCCAAATAGGCCTATTGTTTTTCTTTTGGCTGTTAGGGCCATGTATTCTGGAATCTTTCAGTCAGATTTGTGATGCTGTTTATTCATGTTTGGGGGCTAGCCCCTGTAGGTGCCTGCTTTCTTGCGACCTTATTAACTTTATATCTTTATGGGAAGGATATTACTGGATCAGTTTGGGTTGCTTCCACAGCCATTTAAAGCTTCCATTGGACTATTTAACTTGAAGCAGCCAAATGGATCCACCAATTGTGTATCCTTTCTTTTGGTAATTTTTTATGATTGGGTAACTGCTGATTATTTAGAAGAGGCAAAAAGTGCTACTCTTCTGTAGTTTTTGCTTTTTCTGGTGCCAACTAGCATGAGTGGATGTTTAGAGACATTGAAGTGATGAGAAAAGGTTTGCAATTTTAAATTAATCCTGTATTCCTGTCCATGTCCTCAAGCTAACAGGAGCTTGAGCTTAATTGTCTTATTTCCTATCCTTATAAAGTTATTTATTGAATTTTTTACATTGAACTTTCTGTTATGATGGCACAAGATCTGACACCTCTAAAATAGAAATTGATCAAGCACAGTAATTGTTGATAACATGTCATCAAAGAACTGATGGTTCTGACTGTTGATCTTTTGATTCTTTTTCTGTTAAAGGCATCATAGTAGATTAGTAGATGATAATTATATGTTTAGAATCAAGTCTTGAGACATTGATGGTGTCATTGTTTAATGTTATGAAAGAGGGTTCTCAAACTATTCAGAGCAAGGGTGGAAGCAATTGCAACAGCTGGTATGAATATGAGATAATGACTAAAATACTTTTTAATTTGTGATATTGAGCTTAGTAGTCACCTATCTAATTGAGAGAGAGAGAGAGAGAGAGAGAGAGGAGGGTTCTCAAACTATTCAGAGCAAGGGTGGAAGCAATTGCAGCAGCTGGTATGAATATGAGATAATGACTAAAATACTAAAATACTTTTTAATTTGTGATATTGAACGTAGTCACCTATCTAATTGTGTGTGTGTGTGTGTGAGAGAGAGAGAGAGAGAGAGCCCCAAATGATGGAAATGATGGCTAAATTTTAGATTTCTTTTATTTTCCTGTCATCCTTGTAAAGCTATATATAACTGGAAGATTTATTTATGATTTGTTTGCAATTTGATTGTTGTCTGCTAAACGATGTGCTGCAACTTGAAGTAAAGAGTTCATTATTGTTGGGCATGTTGCTTTTTAATTTGAACTCTGCTCTTATGCTTTAGGATAATAGTTGTTAATTTCTTAGTTTGGCCTTGATCCTTAGACCCTAAGTTAACACAAAACCTTATATAATTAATGATTTACTTTAAGGTTTGTTCACGGGTTGAACATAGTTGTCCCCAACATGTGTTCACTGTTCACAGGCCTGAGAGAAATTATTGTTTATATGAACATCAACTTTGTACTAGGATACCCAGATGCAGCCACAGAACACCTGTACAAGAGCATACTATGTTACTTCACCATCTTTATATGATTAAACAAATCCATTATGTTGACTTGTTTCACCCCTGCATAATGATTATCTCTTTTTTAACTTAATTTATTTTTGTTCTCTACTTCTCCCTCGATTATTACACTCTGCCACTCTGTTCTTGACATATTTTATTTGTTTTAGCTCATGGGAGGTTTTATTTCTATGCTCTACATTTCCTGTTCAGCCTCTGCGACCTTAAGCTATCAGGCGCATTTGTTAAGATGAGTAGGGTGAGTATTTTTTACCGGTCCATTTGTTTCATTGCTTGTCATCTTCAATATCAGGTAACTTCAACCTGGAATGACCTTGTTAATAGAGAAAGCTGAAAATATGTGTTTTTCACTCGGAAGGTATCTTTGAAGTTGCCTCATTCACTTTTCCTGCCTTTGTAGCCTGTTTTTATGGCATGACAGGTGAAATTTAGCAGTTAAAATCACACGCAGCTCCCACAGGTTGGGGAAAGGCCTACTATAAATATACGAGTTCACCTTCTTTATAGCCTCTCTCTTAAAAGAAAACCACTTTTCTCTCAATAACTTTTTGTATTGTTAAATCAGCGGCAGTGTTATATATGTAGTAGAAAAATGCTTTCATTTGAGACTTGGAAATTCCATGCTCTTTTCCCCTCGTAGCTGTATCTCTTTTTTCCTGGACACTGATGCTTCAATGATGATTATAATCACACTGATTCGATAATCGGTTTTCAAAATACAGTCCGTGAAACGCATGACAATATTTACCGTTGGATGCTGTTAAAGTTGTTTAAATTTTTGTATTTTAAAAACCAACCGTTGGATCACTATGATTTTTGGCAAACATGGCATACATATAAAGATTATCTAATCCAATTGTTGATTTTATAAAAATACATCTCCCAGTGAAAGTGTCTTTACGATAGGAGCATAAGGACATCCTTACTGGATCGATTCTGATATAATATATATATATTATTTTTAAATACTCCCTAAGAATTTTATTAAATATCAAATAAACATAATTAATGATTAGTAGTATAAATATATCCTATTCTTACAAGTAAACTCAATAGTGATTTAGAGGAGTTAAAAACTTTAGGCTGAGAATAATTTTAAATTTCTGGGCCTTGGCCCAGTCTTATAATTATGTGAATTTATAAGTTCTTTCCTTGTCAAGCCCTATGGGCTCTGTTGCCGTATCACAACCCTGCTTAATCCTTAGCAATGTTTTACAACTGTAAAGTATACATTGAATCAAAAAAAAAGGCTAGAGTAAGGATAGATTTTCATCGTTTGACAATTAAAAAAAAAAATGAAAATTTAGAAGAATTGTGATGATACTCAGTACACGCGATGTACGGGTTATAAGTTCAGTGAAAAAGTTTCAACGCTAGTCACTGTAACTCGAGCAAAGTTATGATGGAATGTGTTAATTATAAAGTTCAGTGAAAAAGTTTCAACACTAGTCACTGTAACTTGAGCAAAGTTATGATGGAATGTGTTAATTAATTTTCCTGTCGGGATAAAATCTTTTTTCATTAACTTTCTTGTAGATATTTTTTAAGAAAATACTAATTTAACTGCCCATATATTTTGCTTCTCGATCTCACACAGATATACATGGGTACGATCCACCACATTTGATTTGTGTGGCTTCATCCCTGTGTGAGGTACGGTTATATGCCACCCAAAAATTTGAATAGGAAATTCTAATTTTGTTATTTATTTATTTATTTAAAAACTTCCCTTAACCCCAAATCCTTCTAATATTCATAACATTAACATATGAGTTTGAATGTATTTTTATGTGTTCAAATTTGAGAGTCATGATACGTATCCTCAAACCTATATGCCATTGTGTCATTCTAATTTTTATTCAATGAGTAGTTATGGTTATGTATGTTCACCAATGGGTGGTAAATTAGAATTAATCACAATGCCCTGATGGCTTTAAGGGATTTAAGCTTATGAGACTTGAGACCATATCTATTATCTGTTGAACCAACTTACTGCTACGAAAAAACTTTTATATATATATATATATTGAAATGGTTTATTTAGCTATAGCTAACTTTAACTAAAATCAGTTATAGCTGACTTTAATTAAAATCAGCTAAGAAATCCAAGCCTTTGAATTTATTTTCATATTAAATCATGCATTAAGTGAAAAGAAATTCAATGGATTTAATTTCTTATATAATTTTATTAAAGTCAGCTATGGCTTACTAGATCATTACTCTAAATATATAGGGCTTGTTTTCTTTTAAAAACTGAACAAATTTATAGAGAACAAAAAAAAAGACTTAACAAACGGTTGCCTGTAAACTGAAAAATTGTTAAAACTCTTTTTCAGCAAATCAACTTTTCATATTTGCCTTCTTTCTTTTTTTTCATATTTGCCGAACAATGCTTTAAAGCTAATTGTAATAGTCAAACTTTCCGATGGCCTCACAAAGCAAATTGCATATTAACCTGAAGAGAAGAGTGAGGTGGTCCTAGGTTACTGTCCCTTTCTTCCAAACACACCCTTAACCAAAGTGGTCCCTCACTTCCCACCCACCACTCGGGTTTTGGAAGTACTTGCATATATGGCCTGCGCCAATTAAATATAAATAGTTTATCTACAAGGATTTGGGTTGGTTGGTTGACAAGAAAACTGAGGGAAAGAAAAAGAAAACACTTCCATTTTCTTTTTCTTTTTCTCTCTTTCAACTTTTTTGAGATGCAAAAAGAGAGAGAGAGTAAAAGATCCAAACGGAGACTTGTTTCTGTGAGGTTATGCAGTATATAATATTTTCATGATTTCTGATCAGCTGCATGCATGCCTTTCATTTAACTCTCAATTTTAGTTATAAGGAATTGATCGAATTATTATTATTATTCTTCATGATTGCTTTTAGGTTGGTTTGGTTGGTGTTTGTTAGCGGATCATGCATATCAATTTGGTTGAAAGCAGATGTGAATGTCTGCTTGAATTGATCATGAAAAGTCCTCCACTGACCCAAAAACAACAGAGAACTGATCATATATATAAACCGAAAGTAGGTCCAATCTTGATTTCTCCTTTTGGCTTCTCTTTTTTTTTTTTTTTTTTTTTCTTTTTTTTTTTTTTTGGGGGGGGGTATGGACATAAAGAAACAAGTACAAATGTATTTATCTAAGCCTCTTAGCTAGGCATTTATTTATCCTTTATCAATGTGCCGTTAGAGGATATTATGCTAGACTAATGCTATATTTTCTATTTATTTATTTATTTATTAATTGTTTTAATTCGTTTATATAAATTCATAAAGGTAGTTTAGACAATCAAGAACCGCCTCTCTTGAAGGGGAGATTCGGAGGTTCTAAGATAGAACTTTGGCATTTTAACGATTGGATGGACAAGATTTATGGGTGATCTTGCTCATCCTTAAGTATTAGTCTGTGTCCAAATCTCAGCAAGAGTAGGCTCAAGATACCCTATATTGTCAAAAAAAAAAAAAAAAAAAAATACTCACATAAGATATGACTCACACCAAATCAAATGGATATCACATAAATATGGGGTTTTATTTAATGCAAGTGAATTTGGACAATTAATCTACAAAAAGTTAGGACATGTAACATTTTTTTTGGTATATAATTTACTTTCAGGAATTTTCTAAATTTTCAAACAAGCCTTAGGGTTTTCTGGAAGATATTATTGGATTTCTTGAAAATTATAAATTGCAAGTAACTCTCAGAATTAATATATATAGTAAGTTTGCAAATAATTGACAAAAATATGGTACAATTAATAATATATGATGCTGCGACGCACTGATGATGTGTTGAATGACATCCACAAGACAACGGCTTATGTCGTTATGTGCAGTAGTTTTGTCATTCATTAGTGTATTGACAACATCAGAGGATTGAAAACATTTGACAAGAGCCAAAACTTACCCAAATTTGATACCTTTTGAAGCCAAAGAAAAAATGAACATAATTAAGAACATGAAAGGGACATGTATGGGTCCTAAATGAGCTGCTTGGTTGACCTTATAGATGAGATGAGATTAGAAAGAAGAATTACAAAGATGATCATATAAGACACGAGTAAAGAAAAAGGTAGTGAAAAAGAAAAAAAAAAAAAAAAAAAATGAAGTAACCCCTTATTTGGAAGCTACCCAAGTTGCATGTCCTAGTATAGAATCACTGATGGTGCCAAAGCTCCACTCACTTGAATGGTCCAAAGGAAAAGAAAATTGGACCAGTTTGGGTCCCAAATGAGAAAGTGATCGTGCTAATTAAACCCGAGAGAGAGAGAGAGAGAGAGAGAGGAGGGTGGTAGGGGTGGGTGTTGGAAGGGGCCTACAATTCAATGGCTTTTGACGTGCATGCATGAGTGCTTCCTTTTGGGTTTTGGTATATAAAAAGAAAAGTCTAATTAAGGACGCGTTTTTTCTACGCTCACAAAGACATAAAGAGGAGATGGGAAGGACAGGGAATGGAGGAAACTTGGAAAAAAGGATTGGATTGTAGAGAAGATAATATTGGCGCAATTGGCAAAGCATCTACAAAAGACAGAAGCAAAAGGTTGTTGTTTGATCTTTTCTTGCACACCCACACCCACACCCATCAATCCATCTGTCTCTACCTTTAGTCATTTGCTGTGGTCTTCGTCTTGCCATGCATTAACTTAGAGTGATAATCAATCCGTACTATATATATATACTGCCTCCCTCCGTCCTTATTTATTTAACTGCATATTTTGAAAAAATATAAAGTTTAAGAAAGTGTAATAATTTCACTTTTCATATATTATCAAAATCTTTTTTCCAAGTTTACCCTTTTTTTCATGTCCAATCAATAAAGTAGACTCCAAAAAAAGTTGTAATTTGTAAATATATGTAAGGATATTATTGGACATTTCATAATATTCATACATTGGTTTTCAAAATGCTCAACTATTTTGGTACGGACAAAAAAGAAAATATATGCAACTAAAATGGAACAGAGGGAGTATATCCTAAAATGTATATCTATTTAATTCAAGTCTTTCATTCTTTTTTTCTTTTTTGTTTTTATACCAAAAAAAGAGCATAATGGAAAAAAAGATTAGATCAATTAATACTCACCATATCACTAAAAAAACATATAACAAAAAAAAAGAATATATAAATATAAAACATTATATATATATATATATATATATATATATATATAACGTTAGTGAAATGATCTAGTCATGAGCTAATGCTGACTTAGATCGAAGTCAACTTAGACTTATGGTCGTTGGATCATCTCATGAATGGAGGCATTTTTAAGTGATGAAATGATCCAATACCCATAAGTGTTTAGCTGACTAGATCATTACTTTATAACGTTAACATATCATTTATCAGACCTAATTAAAATCACCTATGAAATTTGATTACATATACCTAGCATCTCAAACAACGTGATTTGCTTAATTACCCATCCTTTTTTATTATTGTGTTACTTCAAATTCAAATAGTTTATAAAATGATATTGATGTTCTATGTTGAATTGACTAATGGATTTGAGAGTTGCACAGTGGTTTTACCATGATTGTCTCAATTTTGTTAGTTCAAAATTAGATGAATTATATATGTTTAGTCTTAGCAAGTGCGTTTGAGATAAATTAGAAATTTCTAGAAATTATATATATATATATATATATATATATATATAAGCAAATGCTAACTTTTGAATACATATTTTTAAAAACTGTTGGATTATATTAGATATTTTTTTATGGATGTTATGTATGCCAAAAATCATGGTAATTCAATATTAACATCTCAAGATATAGATTGTGAATAACTACAACCACTCGAAATTGTCATAGTTTTTTTCAGTGATATTTCTGAGAAACCGACAATTGAATCACTACGATTTTAGGTTTGCATGACATACATTAGTACAATATCTAATCCAATATACAATTTTATTAAATATATATCTTACAATTATTTATTAATTTTATGCTTATTTTACCAAAGTAATTAAGCATAGGCAGAGAAAATCATTTTCGCTCTTTCAAATATCCTCTTAAGTCTTAATGCTTTCTAGGTTAGGGATTCATTAAAGAGATGCATGAGCTTAAACCTAATTGGACCGTACCTAATCCAAGTGGCAAAATTATTGTTCAATTTTTTATTTTATTTTTTTACTAGGAAAGTGAGAAAGGGCTCAAGGAGTGAAGTTTCAAAAATTATTTTCATGTGGCTTATAGAAGGTTAAACAAAAAAAAGGAGAGAGAGGATGTGGGCAAGTAGCTAGGCTAGGCTTGATTGGTATAGACCCACTCACGATATGGCCTTGACCTACATGATTGAAGGAGAGGCAAAAGCTGGTTTATGTATCATGAGCATCAATGTTGTCCGAACCAAATCTCTCACTTCTAGGAGGCTTCTTCATGACTAAAGTACTTTCCCCACTTAATGAAAAGTGGTCTATCATTATACTTTCCATTCGGAAGCTGGTTAATTTAGAGCTTTGAGAAAAAGTATATGCATCTTTTAAGTGCTTGTGTCTGGAAGATCACTCACCCACAAAACAAAGGCAGGTTCTATTAGAGTTTGGATTCATTTTATACACCAAGTTTGAATTGACAAGTGGGCACGTGGACAATGAATGACATTATATATATATATATATATATATATATATATATATATATATATATATATATATAT
>JAESVK010000967.1:932454-960595 GCA_017140935.1 Hamamelis virginiana
GTCGGCCGTGGGACATCACCCCTGTATATATATATATATATATATATTCTTTAAAAAGTATATATTATATTGAAACAAAAAGAAGTTGATTAGTCGTGAATATGATTATAACCATTCACGAGCACACGACATAATTATTTACTCTGCAGGTGCGGTCCCACTTTTACCCACCACCAAAATCTAGCTCTACAACTGCATGGAACATGCTTGATGGATGTTACTCGTATATAATTTGGACCATACACGTGGATTTCATGCAACGTGAATCTAGTCCCTACAAAATCTTATGAGTCGCGCTATGATAAGGATGCGAGCATTGCTCTTATTGTGGACTTCACCATTTGAGCTATTTTTTGTACACGACACATATCATGCCATTTAGCCCACGCTAAATTTATTCCATTTGTATATAGCAAATAAAAAAGACATTAAAATAGACCTACGCGTATCGGTCAAAATTAATGAAAAATTTCAAAGAAATACCGTTGACCGAGAGATATCATCATACTTTGATGGACGCTGTGATTAAATCATACTTTCATGATCTCATCAATAAACCCATGAGAATGCCCTCTTCATAACCTCTCCCAAATTTTACATCAAATAGATAGATGAGATCAATCCAATGGTTATAAAAGCGAGTAGGAGAAGTTGGGTATTGGCTTTGTCAACCATGCATGTGCTTAAGAATTGAGTGGGCTGGACCACTTGCGCACCTAAAACCACTATTAATGGCTCATAGGCGCCCTGCTCTATGTGAGGTTTTCATTAAAGTTCACACTCTTGGACTGGGCTTGGAGCCGTGGGCCTTAAAAAATGATTAAAACAAAATAATAATTATAATAGAAACCAAAACAACAAGCGAGAGAGAGAGAGAGAGAATTAACGCGCTACCCTCAAGCTCCAATCATGAGAGCAAAGTGAGGCAGTCTGCCTTTTCAAATGGGCCCCACTTGAAAGTGATTGGACCGTGCGACAGCGCGTGGGCCTAGCTTCCCTCTTTATAAAAGAGGCCCCCCATTGTCTGCGGTTAATTAACATTTACAGCTTCTCTCAAATCTTAATCAACTCTTTCCCCACATAATTAAAAAATAGTAGAAAAATAAATTTAAAAACACCTGTTAGAAGCTTTATAAGATTAACAAAATCCATGGGGCACTTTCAATTTAATACTAAAATATATAATTAACAATTAATAAATTATTATTCTATAAATCTCTAATCACAATCAAGGTTGTTCGCGGGGGGATTTTTTTAGGAGTTCGTTTTCAACGAAACCAACGTTTTTTTAATTTTCGTTTTAAGAAAGAGAGAGATTTAAAAATAATTAAGTCGTGATTAATATTGTCGCTGTCCATACTCGCATGTTCTCGTGAATTTTAATACGTTAGTGTTCCTCCTTTTCTCTTTTTCTTCCCCTTTTTAAGTATATAATATAATCTTACCTATAATCTAATATGAAATTCACTGCCACCTGCAATTTGGTTTAAAATATTTCTAATACTATATGATTAATTTTATTAAGATAAATTAAGTTAAAAGCTTCCAAAACAAGAATTCTAAAAAAATGAAGAGAAAGAAGTAAAGAATTGAAGAGGAGGTTCAATCAAACATGAGCCATGTGGTTTGATTAGTAGATGTCTAAAAATATTTGAGAATAATAGTGAATTCAATGTACCACAGGACAAGCACTTATAAGGCTATATTAATCTATAGTACCCACCTTAATTAAATATAATTTATTTTGAAGAACAAAGGAGAATGACGCGTTACGTGTTTCGCGTAATAAACATGCAGGGGGGAAATTTGTTAAGACCTACCATGCCAAAAATTCAACACAAGCATGACACAAATTTTGTTGATCTTTGGTGGCTTGTTTTCATTACCTTTTCCAAGTTTATGTAATATATTCTCTCAGTTCTTTGTATTCCTTTCCAGTTTCCCCCATGGTCCCACCCACCCACCATACTCCTAATTTTCTTAGCCTCTGTTTGGATCCTAGGGAAGCAAGAGAGAAAGGAAAGGTAAAATGCTAAAAATTGTATACAAATGGATTGATGGGAAGTCAAATTCACCCTCTTCATGAAAACTTCCCTTCATGCCAACTGCACTGCGCTTGTTAAATCTCAATGATAATACATAATGCGATATCTTTACGACCATGCAAGTTTGATCTAGTACCAGAGAATGTGAAACAAAAAATATCAGGAGTTTGTAACCCTAATTCTCAAGGGATTGAAATATGAGGTCATCCCATCTGTAGATCAATAATGGATCTTGATAATGGAATATAGAGGCATCACCATAATAATCACACTAGCTAAAAGAAAATTCCTAAAACCACCTTAGTTTTTCCCAATAGATAAGATAAAGAGAAATGGACTCATTCAAATGTAGAATATACTGAAATATAGGATCCCGAAAAGCTCAAAGTTGGTGGACATGAACATGGCAGCACTGGAAGTGCTATTCAGAGTTCATAGCAACTCAAAGTAACTCTACAGGCACTATCCAGTGAAGCAAACAGAGAGAATAAAAGGAAGCTCTAAAACTAAATATGCGATCTATTAATCATTTGTTTAACAAAGAATAAACTGTTTCCTGCTCAAATGATTAGGATAATGTTCAAACAAAATGAATTTAGCCTCCCACATAGCTGAAAGAAGACTAATTTACTCTGAGACAAGCCTAAACACCTACCCATTTAAATATGATAGAGCTTATTAGTGTAGGAACCAGTGGGCATTAAGTGAAATGATTGTGACAGCCTTTGAACTCCAACGACACGATCAACATCATGTTATGACAGTTTAAGCACCATAATGGCGAGCATCTGGAAGCAAAGAGCCATTATCCATGATCTATAGTGGTTGTAGAGAAAACTCACCCGCATCAAACCACCAGGATCCTAGAAATCCAACTACAAATTCCTAGATGAGTAGGGAGTCGTGGAGTAAAGTCCATTCTGACTGGACTTGAATCTCATACAATGCATAAAAAATCATAGTTAAGGAGCAGTAATTGTTCCCACATTTCTGATCTGCAATTTTTAACCGATGAATTGCAACTACATATGAGATTTCAAGGCACCTTGGGAGAAGAGTTGTATCCTTAGGATCACACTTTCAATACAGTTAGAACTACAATATTTGGAGGAGACCAAGTGCAACATAAAGAAGTAACTAAACGAGCCACCCTACTCATGTCACAAGCAAGATAAAAGGGCAAAAGAAGGCAGAAGATTGGCATTTAGAAAGACAGGGACTGGCAATAGTGTAGACATTTAGGTAAATAGGCCTTTAGATGTTTTTTCCCAAATGGTTGGTTACCTTCCAATATCACAAGTAAAACTTCTTTACTATAGCGAGGTAATGAAGATGGAGAGTTGATGTATTGGAATAACATGAACGGATTTCAACCTGTTTCTAAGACAATTCTAAGGACCTTGATCTGAAAATCTACACCAAAAAGGATTGAAGAAGTGGTACCACGAGGGTTGCTCATGGATAATTAAACAAGGTAAAACACATTCCAATTAAAGGACAGTTTTCATTTGAGAAGTTAAACTGCATGCACCAGAAATGGGTGTGTTTCACAGATTAAATTAGGCCATTGGAGTTCTTGAGGGTTCAAACCCAAAATAAGGCACTCTGCCTCAGACATGTTTTCCCGAAACCCTAACATGATTTTACCACCTTTCCCTCATCCTACTCTTTCCTCCACAACCCTTGGATCATTGAAAAACTAAATTCCTGCCTGCCAAACAGAACCCAAGGAGTCATATGTGCAAAGAACGCAACTCCTAGTCTCCTACCTAATAAGTAACCACTGATACCTGAATATATGGGTTCAACAAGAAGAAATAGATTAGAATTCATGCAACATATTAACCATGCATTAATAAAATTTATCCCACCAAATACTTTCATAAACTAAATTCCATCACACACATATATAAACTAAATTCTGGCAAGTTAATTTCTTTTTCCATTTCTGATTCTCATTTGTTGTCAAGCATACAACAAAATATCACCAACTTAACCAGAAGAAAGTGCAGCTTCTCACCATTAAAACATCAAATACCATATATAAATACTCAATTACCCATGTCCAACATAAAGACTAATGAAAGAAGACTACTAAAATTTGCAGTTAAATGTTTTGTTTTACTCAGGAAACCCGTCTGTCTAGAGTCTAGACTAGAGAGTCGACGAGCACGGGAGGTTCACAAGCAAGAAAATTAACAACATTAAGTCACAAAATAGGTACCAGCATCATAGTTAGGGCTTTATTGACTTCATATCAAAGAGTAGAGAAAGTTGGCACCTTTGTGGGCAAACGTGCATTGCTCCAAATTAACCTTCCAGCCTGCGAAATTGCAGTTTCTCAGCACCTCCAAGCAGATGCTGAGATGAGCTCTCGACGCTGCCAGCAGAGCACGAGGGAAGCCTGGCGCTTCTCTACGTGAAATCCCCTCACAGGAGTCTTCTTCACCACACACTCTGCTTGAGTTTCAGTAAAGTTACTGAATGTTACAGGGGAGAAACCAGCTGAGGCAAAGAGTTGTTTCCAAAGGGGCATTTTCTCCAGGGCACGAAGACGCCCCAATACAGTGCTTTCAATCCTAGGCTGTAGCAGGAATTTCTCAATTTTGTTCACAGCATCCGAAGGCCCATTAACAGCATCAAGAGATTCTAATAGATTTGTGTAGGATTGGAGGGCTTGAAGGAGGTGCTGCGGGAAGGGAAGGTCACTTCGATCACACCCTCGATCCAACGAGACTATAATCTTCGGGGAGAGATGTTTTACAAAGCGAAGCAGAGATGGAAGCATAGCAGGGTTGTTTGAAGAAGCCCAGATGGGGAAATTCACCACAATTGCCTCATTTTCAGAGGATCGAAAAATGGGCAGAGAGTAAGAATTCAAGTCGAATGAATCCAAATTCACCACATCAAGCTCAAAAGAAATACCAATTTCATCAGCAAATAGTGTCAAGTTTTCACGCAAAAGCCCAAGCTCTAGGGGATGATGGGTGGAAGGCAAGGCAAAGGCGGTAATTTTCAATGCTGGTGCACCTCTATTCCTTACAGGAAGCTCCTGCATAAAGGAAGACCATTGAGCACCAAACCCAATATCAAAGTCTATAATGTGGATTCTATCGGCATCATCAAGAGCTTCAAGGAGAGCCTGGTTACAAGTAAAATTCGCGAATTGAATAAGCGGGGAAACTTCGGAAAATACTTTGTAAGCACTCATCTTAAAAATGACATCAAACGGCGATGGACTCCCCGGCAGTGGAGAGGTAACTGGGTTGTTCCTGAGAATCAGTTGCAGAGCCTCCTTGAAGTAGAAAGCAGCCCTTTGAAGGGGCTTTCCAACGTTGGAGAGCTGGTGATTGAGCCGCGCCAATATCCCTTGCGCGTGTGAAAAATTCCCAGTCCCTACTAGCTCTGCGGCCTTAAAGAGCTGGTCGAGCAAAGCCTGTTGCTGCTGCTGATGGTGTTGCGCCAATTCTTCGCCGGGTCCCATCATCTTCTGCTTGGGCACCATCGATGGCGGTTTTTGATGAACACTATGAGGAGGAGCATGGGCAAGCAACTGTAATTGGTTGGGGAAACCCAGTGGGTGGTGTTGTTGCTGTTGCTGTTTTCTGAGTAAAAACTCATGACCCAGATCAGCAAATGGGACTTTTGGGATCTGAGAACTCGGGTCTACGACGCCGCCGGAGTTCTGGCGTTTGGGTAGAGGCTGAAGGTGGTGGTGGTGAGGGTCTTGCTGTGCGTAAGGCAATCCCGGGAAAAAATTAGGATTCTGAGACTGTTGTTGCTGATTCATTAGCACTTGCTGTAAATTGAAAATCTGAGGCTTTTCATCTGGGGGAGTCTCAAATTGTTGCTGAAAAATCACAGTAGGAGGCAACGAAACTGGAAGAGGAACGAGATTGTTAGTTTGAGAAGGGAAAATGTTGGGGTTTTGAGTTAACCCAACACCAGAAACCTTGTAATTAACAACCCCAGAATTCTGTGTGATTGAACCAAACTTTCCATTACTGTTGTTGTTGTTGTTTGGAGGAAACCCAGGAGGAGAAAAACCAATAGAAGAATTATTAATCGTTGTAATCAGATTTCCAGTGATTGAACCGCCTCCTCCGGCGCCTACCACGGATTCGAACCCGGTTCCATGATCCATGATTCCCAACCCTGCATTGCAATCAAACTCAAGAGGATTGCCACCACCTTGCAACAACTGTTTTAAACCGAACGACGGGTCCTCTACATCGCCGGCGATCCACCGCAAAAGCGAGTGCTCTTGCCCACCGGAATCCGATAACATGCTCTCCCAATCTTCAACCCCAAGCCCAGTAGTTATCGGCTGGAGCTCCGCCGCCCACTCGTCCTTTCGGGTCGGTGGCTCGGCTGCGGCGGCCTGGTTTGCCTCCGAAATCGGCCATTTTTGGCCGGAAACCACCACGGCGGATGAGTTGTCGGTTGAAACACCACCACCACCACCACCGGTTGCTCCACCGCTGCCACCACCGCCGAAAGACGAAGCCAGAGTCGATGTGGATGTGGGGGGGCTAGGGCTTCTTCTTGTATCCAGGACAGAGGTGGGTTCGTTGTTGCTCACAGAGCTACTACTGCAACCCTCTTCTACTTTGTTCCACTTCTCAATCGAACCAAAACCTGCAACTTGTAACACCCCCTTCCCCTGCAAAGTCTGAAAGGGCATCCCTATCATCTAAAAATCAAAGATTTTTTACTCACACCCAGAAGCCAAAAAACCTCTTGTGAGATCAAAAAAAAAAAAAAAGAAGAAGAAGATTTGCACAACAGAATCACAATGACGGTGAACAAGAAGGTAAGTTTAATGTTCTAGCTGGTTCTTAGATTTGGAGGACTTGAGCTTCTTTGAAGGCTTCAAACCCACCATCTCCTCTCCCCTGCCATGAATCTCATCTTAAACTCAACAGAAGAACAGACCCATTTCACCACTGTTTATATCTCAAAACCCAGCTCTTTCTTTTCTTCTTGAGCTCCATATTTCATCCCTTTCTGCAACACCATTTCAGCTCCATGACCTCTGCTCTCTCTCTCTCTCTCTCTCTCTCTCGACCACCTTGTTTTGTATTGTTCTCCTCTTCACTTTCTCTTCTCCTCCTACCCTCTTTGCGTACTACCCTTCTCTGTTCTGCCACGGATGCGTGCATCATAAAAAAGGTAATAAAGTTCCCCTCCTCTTCTCCATCACTCTCTCTCTCTCACCAGTCCCTATCGCTTTCTCTCTCTAAATATTTATTTTCCCATTCTCAATTTCTGCTGTTTATTTCTGAATCCATCTCTCTCTACATATATACACAGATTTATCTGTTAGTCTCTACCGGTGGGTTTCTGTCACCCCCATAGTGGTATACTGGTACAGTGGTATTTGTCTTTCCTTTATTTTAGAAGTACATAAATCTAGGCGCTCCATTTTTTGATACTTTGGGCGCCAATATAGTGAAAGTACATTATTGTCCTCCCTTCCAACCTCTCTGCCAGCTAACCTATAAACAGTTGAAGCTAAACTAACCATCAAGTTTTGGCCCAATTTGTTCTCAGTGGTGGTAAGGGTAGTCTACAATGGACTTTTCACTTTCAAGCGCGAATATAACGTGGGCGCCCAAATCAACACAAACTGTGAACCCATTAGACCGGGGGCTGTAATAAAAAGCAAAAAGCCAAAAAGGTTGCCTTCTCACTGTTCCGAAAATGCCCACAAATTATCTCTTTATTGCTTATCAGGGGTCATTTTCATTGCAGTCTTAACATTTTTTAACATTTTCTGCTGGGTATGGGTATGGGTAATTCTCTACAATTTCTGCTGGTTAAATTGTACCTTTGAAATAGGTACAAGTCCCCGAAAGAACATGGATTTCTCTCAAATTTTTTCTATTATAGTATTATTATGGCTCTACCTTGAAAATAAATCTATATATTTGTATCAAAGTCAGTGACTGTGACTTTGTTGTTACAAAGTAAAATCTTTTACCAATGAGAATTTTAAGTTGGGTGAGAAAATGCGACAGAATCCAAGATGGGTAGCTTAGTGATGGAGCAAGCTTAGTGATGGAGCAAGCAGGCAGGGTTAAGGTCTTATCGAGTCCCTTAGTCCCGTGTTCGACCTCACTAGTTACTAATTTCCGGGGCCACGGACCGCAACCTACAAGCCTTATTTTGAAAGCCTTGTTCACGATGCAGGGCTTAGTCTAGTGCACGCAAACTAACTCAAGATACCTATATAGCAAAAAAAAAAAAGGGACGGTTCTTTTAAGACACTTTTATTTTTATTAATGTTCAATTATTTAGAATACGCAACTACATAATTAATATGTGTGTCTGTATGTATTTTGGTGTTAGAACAACTCCAATGCATTAGCTGAAGGAGAAGTCAAAGTCATTTTTTGGCTACAAGTCCAAACTTGCATGCTCCAATGCATTTATCCAAATATCTCTTCAAATTTTAAGATTCTAGCCATTTATCTTCAAGACCAAAAAAAAAAAAATGTATGGAAAATTGTGGTCGGAGAAAGAGAGAGCGAGAGAGCCAAAAAATAGCTCTTATGCATCGGAGCATCTCTAGTCAAATATTGAGCTTTTTCTACTGTAGCAAGCTAAAAAATAGTTTTGAATGACCAAAATGGTTTTTAGCATTGAAAATGCTTTAGGAGTGTAAATTCTATCCCAAGTGCGTATGTTAAGAAATTGAAATTATATTATTTAAAAAAAAAAAAAAAACAAGTTAATTTCAAGCATATTACTTTCTTGCAATTTTCGAAATTTATACTTTTATGATTTTACCATTAAAATGAAATATTTCGTTGAAAACACAATTAATAAATGGAGATATTTTGGAAGACTACGAATGAATTAAATTAAGTTGTTCGTGAATAACTCAATATTTAATTGGATAAAAGAACCATTCAAGCTCATTTAATTAATAAGCCCATTTTATGGTTTGTCCCATAGATCGATTACGGCCAATTCTCAACTTGCTTAAGCTTGTTAAGAAGTCTTTCTAGTAAAATCAATTAAGTTTCATTTTATAAAATTTATATTGAACTATAAAAGGGCTTACAAACAAGTTAGGGTTGAGATTTTTTTTTTTTTTCCCTTTCATTCCTTACTAAGCCAAGAAGGGAAACTTATGAAATTAGGGTTACAAACTTCAAAATTCACCATTTTGAAAGTCTTTAGCGGCCACAGTTTCTTACCTATCTAATTTCCTTGGGCTCTATTTTTATCAGTTTTGTGATGAATAATTGAATGACTTCAACTCTCCTCTTGGTTTTAAGATATTTGTTCTTTTTATAACTCAAGGCTCCTCAAACTCTCCTCTTGGTTTTTTTTTTCCTTTCAAAAAATGGTTTGATAGTCTGGTGAAGTACCACCACTGGTTTGATGTCTTCTATTTGAGGTTTAATGTCTTCCATTTGAGCTCAAAGTTTACCTTGAAAGTCTTCCAATGTGCCTGAGTACGTCAAAACATAAACATTATCATACTTGACTCAAAGTTTGATGGACCCATTAAATAGATAAAATGTACAAAATATTAGGCACCATTTGGAATTGTTTTTTATAAGAACTAGCTTATTTACTTTTTTGCTTTTTTAAAAATTTTCAATATTTAATTTCTTAGCAAAAAATTAGATTTTTTTTTTTTCAAATTAGCAATGTATTTTCTTAACAAAAAAAGCAAAAAAATTAGAAGGTAATATTTGATTTTTTAACAAAAAATCAAATATTGGTAATTTTAGAAGAAACAAAAAAGTAAAAAAATACTTTTAAAAAGTTCGACCAAAAGATGTTTTAGTTTATTTTAGTGAGTCTCAGACATGGGAATGCACTCTATTTAATAAGAATGCTTCCAGAATTTTTCTAAGGCATAATAGAAATAAAGTGTTTAAGCCATCTCCAATGGTGTAGCAATTTCCATAAAATGGATATTAGATATAGATATGGATTACCATTTGAGCACCAAAAGTGTTATTCATATCCTTTTTTTGGATATACTACGTCACCATTTTCACTGCCACGTCACCATTTTCTTTTATTTTCTCATTAAAGCAACAATGAGCAATAATTAGATTAATATTTTTATTATTTATTATTTTATCAATTAATAATATATATTTTTTTTTTTTGTAAATGGTGTTGAAGATTGAGGAATGGTGATTGATTGGTGAAAAAAAGAAGATAATTTGTGAAGAAAAATGAGGATTGAAATGTAGAAAAAGATAGTTAAGCCCAAAAATGGATATGGCACCATTGTAGCACATCTATCCATCTATATCCCTATCTATTTTCACTTTTTGATTCAAAAATGGAAAATAATCACAAAAATATTACCATTAGAGATGGCCTTATTAACACCATCAACCACTTTTTTCCGATGCTAAAGTCTTTGGACCCGTTTGTGTTAGTTTTTTTTAGAATCATTTTCGGAGAACAATTTTTTCACATGTTTCTTTAAAGTTATGTTCAAATCGTATCTTTCCGTATCAAAATTTTCATACTAAAAAATATTATGGCAAAAGTTAGGGAACGCCTAACTTCTACCACAATAATTTTTAGTATGAAAATTTTGCTATTCATTCTATTATCGTGCAAGTTGTTTAGAAATTATTATTACTACATTTCCCATATAAAGTGGGATTTTGAGTTCTAAAAGTGATTTTAAAAAAATTTCGAAAGGTTCCCAGGTCATTAAGATAATACATGATGTATTAATTGTGTATGATTGCTAAGAGTTGCTTTCAGCCCTCTTGCCATGAGCGCTCTCTCATTACAAATATGCAATTCAAAAATTATCTATACATATCATCATATGAAGTATACTCTATTAGTATAAATTAGTTAAAAAGATATAAAAATAAGCCTTCACAAGCTGGTCAAGTATATTTTGAATGATGTGTAAATGATCTCTTCTGATTCCTCTAATTACAAATATGTAATTGATATATTTAAATGATGTGTCGCGATATTAATATCTAAGCAGATTGAAACTCGTGAGAATATGGTGAAAAAAAAAAAAATCATTTGCAGGAGTAAATAAATTAGATAAGGTCATTACGGTAAATTCACTACAACAACACTAGCTGCCTGGTTTCCTAAACCAACTCTGGCGAGATGAGACAATGAGAACGAGATCGGAGAATGTGTGGTTGAGATTAAATGTGAGTTTTAAAAGAACTAAGACAAAGATTGACGACGCGCCATATGGGGCTTTACGAAACACGCTCCAATCAAAGGGAGCTCGAATTCTCTTAAGGATGTGGGGGCTTCTAGAAAAACATGATGTCTCGTTGTAATTGGAGGAGTGTGTATACGTCGTGCTGAGGGTGCGTGGGTCAACAATATTTGTCGTCGTTTTTGAGTCTAAAGCTACGAATGGCGGCGAGGTGAGTGTGTCTTTACCGTTGGGTGGATTTACCTTTTTTTAAAAGAAAAAAAAAATCCGGCTGGAAAGATGGGGTAATAAAAAGCAGTAAAAAAGTACTGTCTGTGACGATACAGTGGGACTTCTTTGTCATTTTGGAAAAGGTGCGGCTTTTTATCCATCAATTTGATCTTTCAGGGGCTTTTCTGTCCAAAAAAAAATATTAACTGCTGCACAGCTTGAATCTGGTGTGCCGCGTCACAAATAGTAGGATCCAAAAACTAGTCACCGGACGGAAAGTCCCACACTGACTGCCAATCACAGGTGTGTAGGATCCATTTCATGCGATACTATTTTCCCTTTTTGTTTTTCTTTTTTTAAATGCAATTTATCCTTTAAAGAAACTACATTGAAAATTTCAGCCTAAAATATGATGGATGAAGTCGTGTGCATCTCATAGTCCTGCACTCGATTAAAAGAAGTGTAATAATCTTTGACTCAATAACTCATAATTATGAATTTGACGCAAATTTAATTCAAAAGAAAAAGAATTAGGTTGGTTAGAGTAATTATGTCTATTTGGTTAGGAAAAAGTAATTGTATTGTATAGTAACGAACCAATTTAATTAATTTTAATTTAATTATAAATACCAACCTCTTTCTATAATTTGGTTTTGGGTAATGTGTTTGAAATACGAAGAAATAAAATTATAAGACCCACGACCTAATAATATGTTCTATTCAGTGTATTTAGGTTTGGATGAAAATGAACTCGACCTAGTTAGCCTTTAACAGTCTAACTTTAAATTTCTTCTCTCTCTTTTCAAATATTTCTAAAAAGATTTGTACTATTTTAGAATTTGATATAATTTGTTATGATCAAATGTTAAAATTATAAAAGAAAATATATATTTGTACATTTTGACTATTAAATAAGACCTTTTATGGAAAATGTCATTTAGGCCAAATAGTAAAGTGTGAAAGCATTTTTTATCTCATATCTGGATTCAAATTTCACAAATTTGCTTTCATTTTATTTAATTACTTAAAGAATGAGTTTATATTATATTTCTTACTCAATGTCCTCCAACAAAGAGAAAAAATAAGGGACATTTTTGGAAAACTAAAATCATTTTTGGACATTTTTGCATTAGTTTATACTAAAATTATTGTTGGAAAACTACTTCTTCACATTTCTCTTTTAAATTATATTCAAATCATGTATTCACATATCAACATTTTCATACTAAAAGTGATTGTGGTAAAAGTTGAGACCTCCTAACTTTTGCTACAATCACTATTAGTACAAAAAATTTTCGGCACATCTTATTATTCTTCAAGTTGTTCAAAAGTTATTATCATTTCTCTTTTTAGGTCTCGTAAAGCTTTAAGCTCCAAAAATGATTCTAGAAAAAGCTAATGCAAGAGGGCTTTTAGTCTAAAATGTAAATCATACAAAATAATCTGCTACTAGAATATTGACATTTTTATTCATAAAATCTATGTTTTAAAAATATTTTAAAATTAAAAATAGAAAGGAAATGGGAGATTGAGTTCAAGAGGAGGAAAAATTTACGGTTTCATTTTTTAGGTTATGTTTGGATATAAAAAAGAAAAAAGAATCTAAAATTTGCAAGGAAATAAATTATTTTTGAAGTATGTTTGGAGTACTGGATCATACCCCATACGACAGATATTTGTGACTAACTACCGAAATGACAAAAGGATCCCGCATAATAGAAGATAGTTACAGGCGGTAACCTCGTGAGCTTTTACAGGCAGCAGTTGTTGGTAGTTAGTACAGTATGCTTTTTAATGCGACAGAAGTTCGAGTTAAAGCTAAAAGGATTGTCATATTGTCTGAGCAGCGTTTCCCCATTTTTATCGCGATATTTTCACCTCCTTACGAATTGTTATATTGGTATCTGAATTTCGACCGAGACGAAAAGTTGACGATAAAATTTCCAAATTGAGTCAAGATTTAGCATTTTGGGCTACTAGCGCCACTCCTTTCTCCCTTCTTTTTTTATTCCTTTCAATTTATTAACAAAAGTTATGATAAGGGCACATCACCCGTGCAGTCACCACTCACTAGTTAGATGAAATTGCAGAAATTGTAGGTCACATGTCCCATCATTGAATAGAAGATGCGTGTAAAAATACCTATAAGAGCATGTCCAATTTATTCATGCTATTTGCTAAAGTTAAATTAAATTTGCATTATGAACAATATTAATATCAAATTTTAGTATTTATAATTTAATGGTGGATAACTTAGTGATTAAGCAAGCAGGACTAAGGATATGAAGTCCCTTGGTCTTGGGTTCGACTCCCACTAACTATTAATATCCGGGACCACGGATTGCAAGGCGCAAGCCTTATTTCGAAAGTCTTATTCGGATTGCAGGATTTAATCTAGTGCACGCAAGCTCGTCTAGGATATCTGTATTGGAAAAAAAAAAAAAAAAATTAATGTGCTTCAATACATTAATGACAAGTACTATTAGAGATATCAAATTTGTCATCAAGTATTGCTATTGTCAAAATTTAGCATCTCAAATAACACTCCAGTGGAATAAACTATTTGGATTTTACTGCCAAATTTTGATAAGGGGATGCAAAATAGAGATGCTCTTAAAGCATTTCCAACCAAATTAACACGATGCAAAATTTGATTTAAACGTATATTCAATTTTGTATCAATATAAATTTTGCCATATCACGTATGTGATGGGTAAACTTAGGATCACTTAATTTTTTTTAATTTTTTTTTTTTTAAAACAATTCTTTCCTCATTTTTCGTTTTTAGAAATTCAAACATTGTCCCAATTTTATATTTTAATACCCATTTTATCTTTAAAATGGATAGTTAGTCATTGGAACTTATGGATTCAAATGACTATCCATTTCAGTATTTCTACTGTAACTATGCAAAAAAAAAAAAAAAAAAAAATTTATCTAACAAAATTTTTTTTTTATCACTGTAGATTTATTTTTTAATTTTAAAAAAAAAAAAAAAAAAAAAGGAAAAAAAAGGCTTTGATTGGCTTTTAAAATTGGATATACTCTAAAACTCTTTATATTCAAAATTAATTGCCTTTAATGCGCGCATCACCACGGTGAACTATTTGCCCAGTTAAAATTAAATTTTGGTTAAAAATAACAAAGATCATCTTCTAATGGTGTCACTATTTTCCAATCTAAAATTTAAATGAGCTAAAACTTGAGCTAAATTAGGCTCAAGGTTTACTTTAAGCAATTTTAGTCCAAATGGTATAGAAGTGTATGGAAACTGATCATATTAGCTATTGTGTCATTTGGTATGTAACTGATCGTCAAACTTCTTGCCTGTCTAGTAATTTTTATACACAATTTTACTATAAGTAAATAATGTTTAAACTAATCATGTGTTTTGATCAAAGTTTGGTGTTTTCTTTCATTTAAAAATATCTTATTGGAATTGTCCATCGACTTTAATCTATGCCTATATGCGAAAGCTTATAATAAAATGCATTAAATAATAATAAGACATTTTGGCACTGTTTGGATTTGTTTATATAAGTACTTATTTCATTTTTTAAAAATTTGCAATATCTAATTTCTTATAAAAATTTTGAAAAAGCAAATAAATACTTATAAAAAACAAATTCAAATGGTGCCTTTACTTTAATATTACTAAGGTTTCAATCAATTACGTAAATAAAGTTTACATTAAAATAATTACGGAAATGAAGTTTTGTACATGAAAATGGACATTTTTGCCCTTTTAATGGTAAAAAAATAAAAATAACTTTCATTTGAAAATTTTCACATAATTACCAATTTTATAAATAATCACCAAAAATTTGAATAATCACCAATCACCAACAATATGAAAAATCACCAAATTAACATAAAATCACCGATTCACCATATTTTCTAATAATCACCATTTTTGTTAACAATCACCAATTATCAATGTCATTTCAAAACTTTTTAACATCAAATTATATTCCCACTTATCCCATCAAACATTAAATGCATACATGATATATATATATATTATAACAAAAAATACATATAATTACCAAAATGTTATACAATCATCGATCACCTAAATTGCACGTAACACCCAAAAGCACAGAATCATCAATTTACAAATTTTACATATTTTCACCAAAAGTATGTGTTATCACTAATTTTTATTAAATCACTAAATTTGTATTGAATTACCATTTCATAAAATGAGAATTTGGAAACGTGGGAACTGGAGCAAGAAGGCTACTTTTGGTTTTTTATTTTTTTGTTGATGTTGTTGTTGATATTTTCTGATTTGTTATCATTGCCTATTAAATGTGATTTGACTATTCATAAAATAGTGATTATCAATAAAATTGGTAAGTGTATAAAAATTAGGGATCGGTGATCTTTAACAAATTTGAGAATTCATTTTCAAAATGGTGATTATGTGTTCTTAAAGGGCATTTTCGTACAAAAAATTATATTTCCATAATTATTTTAATGTGAGCTTCATTTCCGTAATTGATTGAAATCTAGCAATATTAAGATAAAATGCCATAAATAATAAAATGCAGTACATATTTTGAATTACATGTTTGAAATAGTTGAAGAATTATGAGAGCCTACTCATGACAGACTCCTTTTTAATTTTTTTAAAGGAAGGTAACATGCTAATAGGGGCACTCCTACTGTTATCAATTTGTGGTACTTTTAATAGGGTCTTCAATTGGTAAGTTTGAATGAAATATTATGCCCAGAATTCAAATTTAAATTGGATCCAGACATGGCTAATATTAATTTAAATTGGATTCAAATTTAAATTTTTTAAACATAAAATTATTCATAAACTTAGTTGATAATATAATATCACTCTTGTTGTTAAAATTTTTGCTTTTATTTTTTTATTTATATTATCTTTTGGTTTTCTTTTGTCAATAGAGTGTGGATCCTCTAATTATTTGGATTTTTCTGTGCTTGAATTTGTTTAGATACTAAAACCATGACGCATCGTCTAAATATATCATTTACCTTTCATTAATTTTAGATAATATATGTTTCACAATTTTAGGTATCCAAGCAAATACGAACATAGAAAAATCAACGCAGAGAATTCGGATACTCCAATTGGCCACATGATTAGGTTTGCAATCACATCAACGTTCGTTCTTTCTTCAGAACCCTTATGTAGGAATTTAATTGATGAACATTTAGGAATACCTTAGAGATGATATTTTTACGTACACTCTCCTCCTTCTTCTTTAATTTAACCCTCTCTAGATAGTAATTAATTTGCATATATCGTCTGTTTTATAATAATGAGTACAAGCTACAGTACTCAACCAATGTTATATTTAAGAGCAATGAAAGAAAAATTGAGAAATTATTTTTAAAAATATTTTTTTTTTCTTTTGAACTTTAAATTTCATGTTTAACTTTTTCAAGTTCCAAACAAATGCTAAGATTCTTGTACTCATCTAGATAGTTTGAATTGTAAGCAACTAGCACAATTGTAATGTTTTTAAAATGCAGAGAGAACTCAATGGAGTTAGTCCAAATGGTGAGAGATTGTAGAAGATCGAATAAGATAGGATTAGACTAGATCAAAGGTTTTGGTTCTAATTTATTAATAAAAAAAGTAAAAAGTTGCGGAAAGTAAGACAAAAATTAGAAAGTCAAAAGCTTTTCACTTGCATGCGAGACCAATAAAAAAATAATCAAATTGATATGATCACTAAAATGACTTCAAATATATATATATATATATATATATATATATATATATATATATATTTATTTATTTATTTATTTATTTATTTTTTCATTTTTCCTTTTTTATAAAAAGGTTCATCTATCAACCACCAATCACGAAGAAAATGAAAATCATTTTGATAAGAGTGGCACCATTTAATTTTGTCATTAGTTTATTGGAATTATATCATTATTAGAAGATAATCGATCACTCCATTGTGGCTTAATATGTCCTGGTTCAAGTCCAAGACATTCCACGGGCCTTGTATCCTGCATGGAAGCTAGCTAGATTCATGATAAACTGTGACCTTGTCTAAATCATAACCTGGCCATTGCTTGACATGATTCCAATAATTTTCAATTCTTAGATCTATAAAGGCTGAGCTTTCACCAAATATATATATATATATATATATATATATATATATATATATATCCTAAATAGCTACCTATATGTGTAGGCTTTATATGTTTTTTTCAATAAAGTCACAGCATGCATGAACAAGACAACACAACCTTATAAGGGTGAAGCAGATATATTCCAAGGATCTCAAGCTGCTGAAAGGATTTCTTATTCTACTTGAGTGGCTTGTCCACTTTTATAGGAAACTAATCACCTTGCTGTCACTCTACCATGCTTTTATACCTGTTCTATTGGAGGCAAACAAAGAGTCTATCCATGATTCATCACTAGGTCATATTACATGTCTTCCTAAATGATAATCCTAATTTGCATAATTTGGGATAATAAAGCATGCAAATTTAACTTATTTTTTCACAAGGCAATATGAATAAATAAATATAGAATCTAATATAAATTTTTCAAAATATTTATTCCACAATTCTCTGAGGACTCCATATATCCTCACATAAGCTTATATAAGCATATTGTCACGGCCTTAGTTTGGAAAGAATATATATATTGCTCGTAGAGGACTTTACAAGCCTAGTACTTGAGAACAACTTGAAATCTCTTTGATGATTGTTGGGTTGTGTGGAGCAAATTATCCGCCAGCTCCCTTGTCATTTTATAGGCACCAAAGAATCATCTAGAGTGTTTCTATTTTCTAGTATGTACAATATCTAGAACATTCTATAAGCTACAAGTATTAACAGGGTTCTATAATATTCTAGCTATTAGCCACAAGGTGTATGTACAAAGGGAATCCCTTTACTTCCATGGAAAATTTTATAGTAACCCCAATTTCTAGCATATTCTAGAATGTTCCACAAGCTCTAAGAATGTCCTAGTGTATAGATCGAGGATGACGAAATTCTCAAAAGAATTGTTGAGGCTGTTACAATATGCTAACTGGATCATTTATGCACGTATATAAGAAATAACATTTTAGTCGCAAAGAAACTTAAAAACTTAATTGCGCAGGAAAAGAAAATGTAAGAAGGTAACCTCGATATTTTGTTACAGTTTCTATGGCTACATACTTATAATTGTTTCTTAACAAGCCAATAGGATTCTTATTCTTTATTTATTGTAATTAATTGAATGTTCAAACTTTAATACCATTTTTTGAGTAGATGAATTAAATTATACAAGGCCAATTAAGTTAGGTGATTGACTCGGTTAATTAGTTAATTAGGTCATCTCACAAATTTAGATGGTTGTGCATGCCTACAACTTAAACTCACAAAGGGACAACGACTTAGCTTTGGCGTAACATCTGGTTGAGAATTTGACTCGACCAAGTTGATTAGGTCTTTTGTAAATTTGCTCCACTCGGTCGAGATTTAATTGGTTAAGAAATTGTCAAATTGACTCGTTTGATTTGAACTAAATAGATAATCTATTCAGTGAAAATGGGTCTAACTGAGTTTATCGAAATCTTCAACGATATGCTATTTTGTTGATTTTGAGCCCATTTGAATTACTTTCTACTTTCTATCTTTTGCTTTTAAAAGTAAAAATATCAAATATTCGAGTGGGAAAAATTTTGGTAGTTACTTTTAAAAGTTGAGGTAGTAAGAAATTTTTGCAACCTCAACTTGTAAAAATAACTACCAAAATTTTACTTTGTAAAAAATCATCAAAAATTTTCACTTTTTAACTTTTAAAAGTAGAAAACAGAATTTTAAAACTTAACCAAACGGACCCTTATTTATTATTTCCGATGCTCATTTCCGCTATGATAGGATGCTTAATGCTATATATGACTCGAGACGTCACTTTAATTTCCCTCTACACTTATCATATGCAAAATTGAAATTTAATTTAGCCCAATTCATAGCCTTTTGTTTTTTTTTCTTCCAAATCATACTCTGGCGCTCTATTTCTTTGGTTCTCCAACCTGTCCCTTGATACAAAATCTACACACACACCCCCCCCAAAAAAAAAAAAAAAAACCTTGCTATTTTAGCAACAAATCAAATCTTTCTCTTCCTCTCAAACCATAAATATAAATACTTCAAAGACTAGGCCTTTTTTTTTTTTTTTAAAAAAAAAGACAAATGATAGAACCCTTTCCAACCCCCACCATGGCCTTAACAGTAACAAAAATGAGTATTGATATGTTTCTATGTGTTCGAACCTGAGGTCCCTCCAATAGATGTTACTAGAGCAAGAAGCCCCATCAACATGTACATAATTAAATCTATTTGACTGCACTTATCTGAAGTGCATTTTTCTTTTCCATGTCCTATAACTTTCTCGAGAAAGAAGAAACAAACACAAAAACCCCAAGGGCATTGTGGAAAACATGCCCCCCAAATGGGGTGCCCCCTTGTCTATGCAAGTATAAGAAAAGAAAATTTTCGGCATTTGTGAGGAGGGAAGAGTGGGGCGGGGGACATTGTTAGGTCTAATATATATGAATTCTTTAGGGAAACCATGATTTGGACATGTCAAGAAGAAGGCATAGTTTATCACCAGCGCCATGTGATGGCTCCCATAACCCCCTTCCATTGTACGAAGTGGAAAGTGACTCAACTCATTTCCTCTTGCCCCACTCCCAAATGTTATGGTTTTATTTTCCTTTCTTTTCAAATTTTTTTCTCTTTATAGGGTACTGAAATAATTAGGGATTTTTTTTTTACCATTCTCTTTCTTCTTATGGTAGGGTGGTATTTTTATTTTTTTCCCCGTGATGAGATTTTATAAAATCAAGAACATAAGTTTTGACTCAATGATTGATTTATGTTTCTCCCTTCATGAGATGAGGTTTCGGGTTCTATTCTTAATAGATGAGAATTGGCCTATTTGTTGCGCCCTTTTTCCACTAATAATTAACTACTAACCCAATGATGTACATTGCTCGGCAAAAATAGAAGAGAGAGATTGTAAAATTAAGTTTTAAAATGAGGGTTTAAAATTACAAGACCTTTCGAGATTCTTTGAATCCTATAGGCATCATATTTTTTAAAAATATATGAAAGATTAATCAAAACTTAAAAATGGGAACCATAATTTGACCAGGCTCTCTTCTTAGCTTAATTACCGCCATGTTCTTTTCCTCTTTATTTTTCTCCATCTTTGTTGGCTTAAAAGAAGGGTGGTGCCATGTTCTTTCCTCTCTCCTCAAGACATTCACCATACACCAAAAGTAATATACATATACAAAAATGGAAATGGGAGGAACAAGGAAGATATAATTAAGAGCAGGGGCGGATCCAGGAATTCCATTCAGGGTGGGCACCTTTTGTATTTTGATTTCAAACTTTAATATATATAATACAAAAAAATGCCAAAAATCAAAATACATTGTTTATATAAACAAAAAGTAACAAATAAGAGGCTTATCATAAGGATTTAAAACGTAGATAAGGATTTAAAACAAAAATGAGGGTGGGCACTTTAGCAAATCAATATTATTTGAATTTATATATACCTACTAATTTTTAAAAAAAAAAAAAATCGAGGGTGGGCACGTGCCCACCCTGGTCACAAGCTGGATCCGCCCATGATTAAGAGAAATAGAACATATCCAGAATTCAGCTAATAGAAGCATTTTCTAGCTAGACAAGAACAGTACTCTAAATAATCCTAAAAACAATCAAGAAAAATCATGTATAATTCTTTGAACCACGTGGAACATGAAAGAAGGAAGAAAATTAATAACATTAAGGCTGGCCCTCTTTGCCCTTGAACACGAATTACTTCTTGCAGTAATAAGACCCAAGACTCAAACACTTCTAAGGCAAAAGGGCACACTGAATGATATGAAATGAGGTATCAAATTCAACTACTAAGTATTGCATTGTCTGATTTTTTGCATGTCTGTCATACATAGAAAGAATATTAAATTAAACGGTCAGATTTTCAAAATGCCCATTTTACATTGGCCAAAAGACTAAGTCCTCGTAAAAGAAAGTTCTAAACGGGACTCTCTCTCTCTCTCTCTCTATATATATATATATATATATATTTATCGTTCACATAGAGAGAGGTTTTTTCTTTTTAATTTCCTTCTTATGAAAAATATGTAGTTAATTAAGAGTAACTAAAGCATCCCAACTGAATTTTTTTCATAGCTTTGTCATGTACCATGATAAAGTGGGTGGTTGCCTGGTCTTCTTGGGCATTCCTCTTTTGAAAATGAATCATTATGCTCCAAGAGATAAGGTTTCATTTTTGATGGACTTGGCCGAGTAACGACCACCGTTAAGATTCAATGACTTCACAAGGCCAAAAGGATTAGGGCCAATAAGTTATTATTACTAAAAAAAAGGATACTATTATAACAGCCATTGACTAATTTGTAGTAGGCACTGTCCCTACTCCCTAGACATAATTACACTTTTAGTACACCCATAGCCAAAGGAAAATGCATGCCTTGATACTTTTTTCCTTTTTTAATTTCAAACATGTACTTATATAAATCTATTAAAATAATTTAGATAGTTAAGAATCATGCTTCAAATAGTGGAAGTCATATTATCTAATTTTAATTTTAACACGACAACAATTTAATTGATGGGTTTTGCCGGCAAATTTTGTCCATTCTTAAAAATTAATTTAGATTTAAACTGCAATAAGAGTAGATTTAAAATATCATATCTGGTTGGAGATAAGGATCAAATAAGAAAAAACAAATAAATACAGTGGAAGATTTCTTTCTTCCTTTTACTTATTTAGATTAGAGTAATTGTTTTGCAAAGAGTGGTGACTATTTGAGAGCCAAGATCCTTCTTGCCCAGTATTCTAATTTTAATAAATGCACAAGAATGTAAAATAAGTAAATTTATTCGAATTTTAACTCAATTTGATTCTACCTTGACTTAATAAAAGGCAAGTTCATTTGCAAAATAAAAAGGCCGATCTCAAATCTTAAATTTTAAATTTATTAATTTATAGAGCCAAACTCAAGTTCAAATATAGTTATCAAATGTCGGTATTGTAATAAAATTTGGATTTGTTGTTAATCTGACACGTGATCAACATCTGTTGATCACTGTTGGATGGCTGACACATGTGCAAGAAAGGGGATCCAATGGGTCACATAAGAAATGCCAAAATCTAATGTGTTTTGGATTGCTTTTCAGATCCATTGGCCTTTTTTATGTGAGCCATTGAATCCCATTTTTTGCAATGTGTCGGCCATCCAACAAATTCAAACTCATTGCTCGAGGACCCTTAATCCTTGGCTCAAGAGATGAAGGGTAAAAGGTTGGGTGGGGATGGGGCAGATCACCATGGGCCGGGTTAAGTTGGCCCAAGCCAGTCCATTCCGGTCCAACCATGAGCCTAGATTTAACACTATTCGGTAGTTAGGATTAGCCCCAAATAGCACATATAAAATAATAATAATGATATTATAATAATAATTCGAACACTAAGCATAAATTAATTTTAAGCCAATATAGATAATTCTTCTCGACTTATTATAAAAATATACTAATCAAACATCAATTAATAGACTGCGATTAGAGTTCAATTGCAGTGGCCCAGTCATACTGGCTTTTCTAAGGCTTGGGTTTAGACGAACAAGCCCTGCAGGTTGTCTGGCCCATTTCCACAACTAGTCACAGTCTCGATTCTCAAACCACTCAGTTGAGATTGTGTTGCAACATGAATGCTGGTTTGGTGGCTTGCATGTACTTATATGCATGGGAAATATTTTTTCATTAGGGCAGTTGCAATACTATTTTATTATTTTAAAAAAATGATAGTTGGATTAGAAACACCTCTTATGAATTTCTTATTTACTAAAAATCATTGTAATCCAACCCTTATGAACCGTTTGGATTTATTTTTTATAAGTATTTACTTGCTTTTTTACAAATTTGCAATATATAATTTCTTAGAAAAATTTTAAAAAAGCAAATAAGTACTTATAAAAAACAAATCCAAACGGTGCCTTAGTTTTTTCAACTATAAAAATAAGATTCATTTTGAAAAATAAGAAAAGTAGCAATTTTTCGTTGTAACACTTTTTAAAAACCGGTAGATAGATTACCATGGTTTTTGGCAGACATGACATTCAAACATTCATAAGATGAGTATCTAGTCCAACGGTCGGTTTTTCAAAATATGTTTTGCAGATATCCTAACAGAGATCACCTGATGCAAAGTTGTGTCAGCTGCACCTTTTATTAGCATCTTCAATTTTATTAATATTTCGATCAAATTGACTAAACAGTTATGGATGACTATGACTTGACAATTCCGAGAGACCGGACAAGAATAAAATTTTGTTTTTATTTTTTATTTTATAAAAAGAGTGTGATGTAGCACAGGTATCCCCATTAGTTTGGCTCTTCACCATTGCTGGTTTTGTGCAAGGATATTATGATAGAATGTAGAGGAATTTCATAATCATGGAATTTATATTTTTTTAATAAAATATCCTGAAATTTATTTTTTTTTTTTTAAAAACTGAAATTTTGTACAAGGATATTACAAAAATGGATGATTTTGGGTGATTATAAAAACATTTTCAAAAATTTATGCTTTTGAATGACCATCAGAATGCGAAATCAATGTTGATGATTACCTATCAAACTGTAAAGCTAGGAGGAGGAAAGCTCTATAATTATTGACTTGACTTTATATAGCTTTTTATAATATAATATAATATAGATGCTGAATTATTTTTATTAATATCAGAAAATCGATGACTCCAATATTGTTTTAATAGCCAAATTTAAAATATATAATAGATGGACATTGACATGTTAGTCTAGGTGTATGTATTTCGATTTTCAGGAGAGTAGAGATATCGATTTCAGATTTGAACACATAAAATTGTATCAATATTTATTTATTAATATTAAAAAAATTTGGAGTACGACTAAGTTTCAATCCTTAAAAAAATAAAAAATAAAATGATAGATGCATGTGTATATATCTTTTAAATGTTTTATAAAATGCAAATGTAACCATTCACATTTCATGGAACAATTGAACAGGCCCTAAATGGCAGACAAGGAGATTCACTTACCCATGAGAGCTAGGTAATTCCTTCCATAGCCCCATTGTTAAAAATGCCCTAACACCACCTTGTTATTATATATATATCACTACTATATATTAAGATACTTTTTTTGGGTTCATTTCCAGTATATTAGGGGTGGGTGTGCTTCAATCCTCCGAAATATATATATTAAGGCTATGTTAGAATAAGTTTTATTTAAAATCACTTTTAGATCTTAAAATACAACTTGATATAAGAAGATAGTGTGATAATCACTTCTAAATCACTCGGGGGCAATAGAATAGGTGGCCAAATATGTTACATCCTAAATGTATAAGAACTTACACTTCATGCTTTCCATTAGTCTTAAGGCTTTGGTATATTGGTTTGGATTTGTATTATTTGGTATTAGAGTCAGCCCCATCTCTCGGGTTTTAGTGGCAGAATGGGTGACCTAGAGGCTAGATTAGAATGCCTTAGTACGTATATGTATGAATATAGTGCTAAGCCATCAGTCTTAAGGCTTTGACGTTTTGGTCCGGGTTCATATTAGCTAGACCCTAACTTCTGCCATAATTATTTTCAGTATAATAATTTTGATACTTAAAAAGATGGTTTTGGATGTAAATCTAAGAGATATGTGAAAGATCGAGATACTTCTTTAAAAACGATTTTAGGTACATCTACTCCAAATAATGTATCCAAAATATTTTCAATCGTCCATTCTACACAAAAATTAACAACTGATAGACAAAACCCACTTGAATCCAACGATCATGAAGCCTCATTAGCCATGATGGGGCATCCGACCAGGATAAAGAAAACCTAATTGATTAAAAGATTTGTAACTTAGAGCTAAGGTGTTTGATTACTTTATTGAATGACAAGGCATTAGAGGTTGGGAGTTTGTCGGCTGGCCATGAGAAAAAGCATGCAATTACAAGTCATATATCTAAATAAGCTCATCAAATAAAGTAATGATCGAAGGAAAGAGACAACCTTTGCTTTTGATTGGGTTTTTTGCTGGTTGTTTATGAGTCCATATATATATATATATATATAGGTTCCGATCCAGTCAGGTCGTTTTTGAACGTTCATTCTGAAAGTCATAGGAATGATATTTTGAAAAATTGATCGTTGGATTAGATAATCTTCTTATGAATGTCTTGTCTGCCAAAAATCACAGTGATCCGGTAATCGGTTTTCAAAATACAGTCCGTAAAACGTTTTGACAATATTTACCATTGGATGTTGTCAAAGTTGTTAAGTGACTGTATTTTAAAAACCAACCGTTGGATCGCTGTGATTTTAGGCAGACATGACATACATATAAATATTATCTAATCCAACGGTCGATTTTTCAAAAATACCTCTCCCAGTGAAGACGTCCTTACGATAAGAGCGTAAAGACGTCCTTTCAGGATCCGAACAGTATATATATATATATATATATATATATACACACACACTCTCTCCATCTCTCCATGTCTTCCTTGCCAGCTAGCCTACCTATCAAAAGGAGTGCAAGTGAGCAAAGACCATGTGTTCCCCCTACCATCAAATTAACTTGTCTTGTTATAAAGTCTTCCACATCACTCTAATGTTTCTACATAATTAGATTTGATATTTTATAAATTGAATTCGAAAAAGCATTCTGCTATCAACTTCGAAAATAGTTTTATGTTTTTAGAATTAAGAAAAATAAAAATTAGAGTAAAAAAATAAGTTTGAGTACTCTCTATTATTTTTTCTGTTTTTAAAATTAAGAAAAAATAGAAAAAAAAAATCTAAAAAAATATGTTGGATTAATTTATTCTTTGAAGACAAGAATAATGTGAAAATAGAAAATAGAAAATAAAAAACAAAAATGCTTTCTGTTTTCTGATTTTTCTGTTTTCTCAGAATTCACGGCCAAACATGGCCTAAACAATTTCAAATGTTTTCCGTTCTTTTCCTTCTCTTTCCCTCCAAATTTTCATCAAACAGAGCCTAAAATTATTGTCATTTTATTTTGAAATTAATTATGGCTAGAAAAAATGGGTGGCCAATTTGTTGTAAACATTTTCCAACCTCAAATTTTCTCCTCTGTCCTTCAAAAATGAAATTTGAGACTTATCCTTGGGGCAAATTAGACCGACTAAAATTTGAAATTAGAACATTGTTTATTCTAGGTGATTAGCATGTAGTCACATAAGGTCAATCACTTCAGTGACATGAAACATGTTTTCTTAAATTAATTTGGTAGAGTCAACTAATTTGATTGGATGTTTTTGGGTTGATTTTCTTAATTTCCTTAAACAATAGCTTAAGAGGACTTTGACAAAAGAGGTAGTGAATTTTGAATGTTAGAGGATTCATTTAATTATTGAAAGTATATAGTTTTTTTATATGATGGAGGGGCGCCCCAACCTTTGGTTAAAACAATCTCTTTCAATCCCATTCTACAAAGGATCAGACAGAACTGCTGGAGTCAAAACTGAAACCTGTACTTTATAAGGCGTGGTTATTAGTTAACTAACCCAGCGAACAAGTGGGTTAGTTTATAAGGCGTTATTACTTTATTACTTTATAAAGCCTTATTACTTTATAAGGCGTGCTAATATAAGGTGCACTTGATGCAATTTGCATCAGGTGCCCTCTTTTATAGCCACCTGTGATGAAAATTTTTAAAAACTGACCGTTGGATTAGATACCCCTATAATGTATGTCATGTCTATCAAAAATCATAGTGATCCAACGGTTGGTTTCAGAGAAAACTGACTGCTAAAAAATGATAACATTTTAAAGAACAAAAAAGTCATAGTTTTTTAGCGGTCAGTTTTCTCGGAAACCAACTGTTGGATTACTGTGATTTTTGTCAGACATGACATACATTATAGGAGTATCTAATCCAACGATCAGTTTTTAAAAATTTTCATCACAGGTGGCCGTAGAGGAGGACACCTGATGCAAGTTGCATCAAGTACACCTTATATTAGCACCTATATATATATATATATATATAAGACATGATAATATAAGGCCGGCCTTACGCAAAGTGGTATAAGGTCGGCTCCATATGGCTAATTTTAGATCACAGTTCGTAAAAATGACCGTTGGATTAGATGCACCTCCTCTGTATGTCATGCCTGCAAAAAATCACAGTGATCTGACTGTTGGTTTTTGAAATATGTCATTGTGAAAATATGTAACTTATTTGTTCTTCAAAATATTACCATTTTTTTAACGGCAGTTATTTCAAAAACCTACCGTCAGATCAATGTGATTTTTTTGCAGGCATGACATACAGAGGAGGGGCAACTAATCAAACGGTCAGTTTTACGAACTGTGATATAAAATTAGTCATATGGAGCCGACCTTACGCAACTTTGCGTAAGGCCGGCCTTATATTATCATGTCTGTATATATATATATATAGAGGTTTTCTCTTATGAGCATCACCTTACTTTAAGCTAAAGTAAGCATCTAACAGTAGAGCCGCATGTGAAGTAATTTTGGAAAACTGACCGTCGGATTAGATACCCCTATAATGTATGTCATGCCTGCCAAAAATCACAGTGATCCAACGGTTAGTTTATGAGAAAACTGACTGTGAAAAACTATGATTTTTTTGT
>JAESVK010000967.1:960695-1007839 GCA_017140935.1 Hamamelis virginiana
ATATATATATATATATATATATATATATATATATATATATATATGTTAAATGAACTAAAATGTCGATAATATGATTAAAATTGCAGTTGACATAGAACTATCTTGTCATTGGGTTTGGAAAAGATAATCAAAATTTTAGTTATTTAGCAACACTCTTTAATTATATTAATTTTTTCAAAGCCTGTTTAGAAATTTGAAAACTAGATGATTTGGTTACTCTCTTAATGTTATTTAATTCTAAAATAAATCAGCAGGCTCCCCAAATGGGTCAAATTTATATTTAATTGAAGATATTATTATTATTATTATTATTATTTTGTAGAAATAATTGAACATATTATTACCTGTGAGGGACAACACCTTAGATTAGGATGGGGCCTTATAGGGCATCGAGTAAGAGCTGGCCTAACTAGATTGAGTTGAGTTTGGGCCAAGTTAAAGCTGACTCTAGCCCGTATTGCGACGTTTCTGTCCGTGCCAAAATGAAGCCATGAAGATAAATATAATTAATAGCCAGAGCTGGGATCTGGACCCAATTTTAAACTACGCTAAATTTCAAACCCGGCCCATCCTAACAGGTTCCTATAATTCATAGCCAGCCCTGCCCAAAACATGATTAAGCCTACCCAGTACCCATATGTAACCACCAAATCATCATTATTATTACCCCTCCATCTTGAAAGGAAAATGAATGGAGGATTACTGAATTGACTGTTAAAATGACCATCTCTCTTATAAAAATTTGAGTTGTTCGATCAAAATTAACGAAATTAATAGTAGACTACTAAATTAAGTGTAAAATAACAGTTTCTTTTAAAGAAATTAGTTGTTCGATCAAAATTAGCAATTCATTTGGCATTTATTGAATAAAAAACCTAACATGTAGTGTGCAAGAAATACTTTCCAGGAGTCCCCTGTAACTGGCTAGCAAATTAAGCAAGCAAAAGTAGGGTTAAAATCGTCCAAATAGGAAGCAGACTGGGGTTAAAAGTGGAAAGCAAAGAGGAATCTGGGTATATACTTATTATGCTATTGGAAGCACAGTTCATATCCAAAGCTTGGGTACAGCTCTCCAGCCGGGTAGGACCCACCTTTTAATGGCCCCAACTCCTAACTAATAATACCAGCTACTTTTGACGAATTTAAGCCATTTGATGTGCATACTTTTAATTATCCCTACAACCGTCGAATGTCCTTTAATTAATTTTGATGGTATGTTGATGTTGCGACATGTGTCCATAGTCCATTTTTTTTTTCTTTTAAAAAAAGGTTTTCAAACTCAATTCATACATAAAAGTATATTGATATTTATTTATTAAACATTAAGAGTTGAAATAGAGGTAGAATTGATCCATTTGTTATTCGTTTTTTCCCGTACTAACGACTAACCACTCTAACCCTACTAATTTATACGAGAGAAAAAATGAGCCTCTAATCAAGTTTGCTAATAAGCTCAAGTAAACTACAACTATTTTACCTCAAGAGTTACATCTTCAAGTTAGAACCTACAAATTAATACTAGGAATGATAACGGGATGTATTTTGGACAGAGTGATTTTAACTCAACGTTGACCTAATTTACTCTAACCTATCTTAAGCCCGACTAAGGATTGATTAATCTAAATATATTTAATTTGTTTCTATGAATTATGTATAAAAATAAGTTTATAAATATTAAACTTATGTAAAATAATACATAACTAACAATAATATGCCAAATCTAAATTGGTCTAGAACTTAATTCAAGTCAACACATCTCTTCTCGACTTTGATTTTTTACTTTTTGTGGACATAAGAACATCAAAATATATCAAATTATATACAAGAGTATTAATATGAAATCTTGAACCTGATACATTAAAACCCAAATTCCACCCTTGCCAAATCTAAATTGATTTGAAACTTAACTCAAGTCAACCTCACCTTTTCTCCACTTTTAATTTTTTATTTTCATCGAATACAAGAATATCAAAATACATCAAATTATATATAAGAGTACTAATATGAGCAAAAATGATCCATTCAACATATGCTTACATAAGTTTATATAAGCACGAAACTAGTAGATAATTGTGGGATACGTGTTTCAAAAAACTGACTGTTGGAATAGATACTACACTTATGTATGTCATGCATACCAAAAATTACAGTAATCCAATGTTGGTTTCTCAGAAATATCATCGATTGCCAAAAATCACAGTGTTAGTTTCTTAGAAATGTCACCGGAAAAAATTGTGATAATTTTCAGTGATTGCTATTTTTCCGGTATATATATATATATATATATATATATATATATATAAGGAATTGAGACGTTTATATTGTATCATCATGATTTTTGGTATGCATGACCCCCATAAATAGCATATGTAATTTAACGTTAAGGTTTTTTTTTTTTAAATATGTATCCTATAATTATCTATTAACTTTATACTTACATGGGTTATATAAGCATATGCTGACTAAATTGGACTGCTAATATGAGATCTCTAATCCTTGACATAAGCATCCAAATCCAACCCCCCCATGCACTTACCACAAGTAGTTTCGAGTTTCGACCTTTGATTGTATCATTTCAAAACTCGTTCGAAATAAGCAATGTTATTTCATTTATCTATTTCATCCAAATTTTTCCACCTATATTAGTTGGCATTTGATTTGTGAATAACATTAATAAATGTAATATTTTTATTCTTTCATAATCATAAATATCATCGATCCATATGAGATGGATTAAAAAAAAAAAAAAAAAGGAGGACAAGTAGTATTTTCCCTCCGGAATAAAGGCACGAAGGCGGCTTACCCAATAACCCGACCCACTATTTGGGGCTTTGTTGTGTGCTTGGAGCCCAAGTCTGCATATAGACTTATGAGTGACCACACACTAGATTTCCCATTTTTATATCTTTATACTGATATGATATATAATGATTGAAGAAAGCTAGATAAAAATATAAATATAAATAGTTGAAAAACCAAGCAAGGTCGCCATATTTTATCTTCAATCAAACCCCACCAGCTCCTAGACGGAGGAATTTTCGGTTCGGCTTTGATAAGGTTTGAATTTCTTTGATTTTAACCAGAAAAAAATTCTTCGACTTTTGTTTCAATTTCATGTCAAAGATCAAATTTTTATCTGTTTCAAATTTCTGATGAATCGAATTGAAATTGTCTTCTGAGATTACAAGGTTCCTGCAATCCTAGAATATGTCTTGTTATTTATGGGTTTTTATATCAAAAATGCTTTCTGACATCTGTACGTCATATATCCATGTATATTGAATAAGATGGTGATGAGATGATCGTGATGATGTTTATTTATGCTGGGTTTTGCTAAATTTACTGTTAGGGTTGCGTTCTTTTGGTTTGTGAATTATGTTTTCATGTTTTTGGTTGAAGAAATCTCATTATGGTTATGATGATAATTATTTGTTGTTGTTGTTGTTGTTGTTGTTGTTGTTGTTGTGTTGTGTTGTATAAATAAATAGCAAGAGTTTTTACTTATTTGAGCTGTAATTTCAGGAAGAATGGCAAAAAGTTACTTCAAGCAAGAGCATAATCTTGGTATGGACTGGATTTTATGTTCCGAATTGTGTGATGGGTGTATGTTTTAGTCTGTATAATTATTATGATGTTTGGCTTTTGAGTGATTGTCCTTAAGTTTCTGAATCTGTGATGTCTTTTATATTCAGAGAAGAGACGTGCAGAGGCTGCAAGGATTAGGGAGAAATACCCGGACAGAATTCCGGTGAGAACTAGACAATATTGCCCAAACTCAATTATCCATCCCCAATTTCGGTCTGAGATAGGAATCCTTTTTGGAATATAATATTCAAAGATTCTTTTTAATTGGGTTTCAAAGTAGGTAGTTGAGTCTTAGGTTCCAATTAACATGCTCCTTTTTTTTTTTTGGGATCAGTTTCATTTAGCTTGAGTTATGTAAATTCTTTAATGATATAGCTTTGTAATTGTATCTCAATGATGAACAGCCTCATATTAGCACACACTCATTTTTTTCCTACTCGTTTTTAATTAGAAGTAAGAATCTTTTGGTTTTTATATAAATCATCATGAGTGTCAAAATATGACTTCAATTTGTAGATTTGTTTGGCATGCTTTTTTGTTTTCAAATTATTATTTTGTATCTGTTTTCAATGTCAAAATAAGTAGCAAGTTAAGTTCAGTAGCATTGATGCAAGCATAGTTGTGATTTAGTGATAATTTAGAGCTTAATAATCTGTTAAGCCCCTCAAAAAATTTAGCAAGTGTACCTGGTGGATGATAACTAAGCCGTGCCATTTGAGGCTTGTGCTATTGAATTTTGGAGGTAGATTGGGATTGAGTGTAAGCTATTTTTTGTTTGTTAGCCTTCAGAAATAAAACCTTTAAAGAAATCTATGATTGCAATTCTGAAAAGTTACAATCTTATGTTAGCTTGTGTCTTAAATGCTATGCACTTTATTGGCATCTGGGTATAGTGGGAAAGAAAAAAGGGTGGCTGGGGATTCCTTTGTAGGTATTATTAGGCTGCATTACTTGGAAGCGGTCAAAAGTGGACGAGGTTTTTGTGAAATGGGTGGGTGCAGATAAAGTATATTACAAACTAAAAATGAAGTAGATTGAAAACATGGAATATGAACTTTGGTATGCTTGAAAATCAAAATTAAGAATGGGGTAGAGATAATTGTTGATGCATATTTACTTTAGGAGGATAGGAGATAGGACAAATTGATCTGTCAATCAATTCAGATGCTCCTTGATATGAGAAGGTACGTAAGTTGAATCAAGGACATTGCTTTTGTTTATTCTGTACCTGTTTCCTAAGTGCTAGTTGCATGAATAATGAGTGCATTTCATAATCATTCTAATATACTTTTGGGGTTCCATTCCTGACTTGTATGCAAACCTGCTTTTATGATTTGAAGGTGATTGTGGAGAAGGCAGAGAGAAGTGATATTCCAAACATAGACAAGAAAAAGTAAGCATAGTTCCATACTACAAGTGGCTCTGGATACTCTGGTTTCCCTCCCTGTTTTTGCTCTAATGTCTGTGATAAATCTTTATTTGTCCTAATTCTCGCAGATGGGAACTCCTCTGAGTTCTAATTAGAATATGTAATACATATACATGCTTACATACAGATATATAATATATACACATATATGTATTCTTCTAGCTTAAAGAGACTTTGTATTATGCGGAGGACGCTGTTTATATTGATATTAAAAGGAAGAGTCCATGATCAAAAGAAACACTCCATGACCAATGGTTTCAAGTTTTTCCATAAGATCATAAGAAGGATAATTCGCAACAAAATGTGGATAAAACTTTGTAAGAAATTGTAAGTTGCTGTTGGTATACTTTGGTTATTCTCTTGCTATATGTTGGCACTTGACCTCTTTTTTGGTAATCAGCGCCAACGCATGACCTTGGTCTCATGGAATTTGCTCCAGACTTGGCCCAGTCATATCATTGTGACCCTTAGTAATTTTGCTCTTTTTGTTTATATGACGATTCCAGCCCCCTTTCTTTTTTCATAGCAGGCTCTTTCTAACTTCTAACGAAGGACACGACATACTTTTTTGATGGTCATGGCATCTATGTTTACAATTGAGTTGTCATATACAGCTCTGTGATACTATGCTATGGTAGTGTTTTTATTTATTTATTTTTTGGTCCCCTTATTTTATTATTTTAAAGATCACCTTGGAGTTGTATGTAAAATCATGGTTCCCTGGTGAAATGGATTGGTTTTGGTTAGTACTTGGTGGTCTGAATTCTTTGAAACGAGGACTCTGAATCAGTGGCCTTAAGCTAAACAGTAATGATATTCTTTCTATAAACTGACTGGTAGAATTACAGGTATCTCGTCCCATCTGACTTGACTGTGGGACAATTTGTGTATGTAATTCGCAAAAGGATCAAATTGAGTGCAGAGAAGGCAATTTTCATATTTGTAGACAATGTCCTCCCCCCTACAGGTAATCCTTGCAATCTTAAATTGTCCTTTACAGATTGATGCTCTACTTTGGTCCTTTGTAGATTGTGTTATCTGAAGTTGCTGGGCTTTTAGATTAAAAAAGGGCCACCATGATGCTGTTTTGTTCCGTTTTTGCAGGGGCAATTATGTCTGCCATATATGATGAGAAGAAGGATGAAGACGGGTTTCTCTATGTTACTTATAGCGGAGAGAACACGTTTGGGTACCAACTTCTACAGTAGCCTTTGATTGTTTGGGCATTTGCGATGTTTCTTTCACTGTTTCGCCATCTTTGTTTTCACTGTCTCTGTCTCCATTGCCTTGTCTTGATAATTTCGTCAATATGCCTATTTATAAAGACCAATGGGTAATATAATGTACAGTTATATTTTGTATAGTTTCTAAGAAACTGTCCAGTGTTTAAAACTTAAATAAATCTGCAGATCTAATTTATTTCTTTGGGTGCTATTTTGCTTATAAAATGAAGAAAACAATATAATTTCTGAACACTCTTCCAACAGGTATTTGGTTGACTACAAGTTCTACTTTTCAGTTTTGACATTTTTTCTGGGCTTATCTATCAAGACATTTCTGCTTTAGTTTTGACATCGTGCAATCGGTTTTAGCATTTAATCCTTATATTGCTGCTTGGATGGGAGTTTAGATCTGGGGTATCTAGCTGTGTTAATTTATATCAAACATGCTGTAATACTGCACAATATTGTGTTTGGCCATCGATTTTAAGGTTCTTGCTCAGCTGACATTTTTATGGTTCGCACTCATTTTGTCTTTTGTGGTGCTTTAAGCTTCTGTAAAACTAGATTGCTAGTCACCATCAAACAAAATTTGAGGCTGAATTGATGCAGACAGGAGCTATGCGAAATTGTTGAGAATGCAAAAACCCATGTTTTCCTGTAGGAAGTCCTTGTCTGTTCAGTTAGGTATTGGATGCGTTTGGGTTAGGTAGATTCATTGCCATTCAGGCCCCACTGAGTCATCCATGTCATTGTGTTTATACAATTATGTTGTAGAACAAAAAGTTATTATTGATTAATATACTAAGAAAATGAAAACTATTGGTATGGAAATAAAAATGTTTGGAATTCACTTGGAGAAAGGTCTAATAGTGGGAAAGGATGAGCTGTGGATGTGGGGCTTCATCCAGGCTCGAAACATTCAATCTCCTAATTACATTTGTGTGCCAGGTTCATGTTGGGCATAAAAATTTATGGCAAGGCCAGATGCATTGTATAAACTATCATATAAAAATTTAATTTAAATAACCATTGAATTTAAAATTAAAATTCCAAAAATGTCAAATCATTGACTTGGTTATTGTTTGGATATGTTTAACATTTCATTATTGTGAGAACAGAGAACCTTATCCAGTCTCTCTGTTTGCGTATGTATGTATAGTTTCTCATAAGTATGTTTCCATTCTTGTTATCTAATAATCCAAGCTGATTTAGAATTTAACAATCTAGTTATGCATTTGCATTTTTTTGGATGTTATGATCCATTTGAATTATTTTATCTTTGTTCCTTTGATAGTTAGTCTTGTAGAGAAGTGTTCTAGTCAGTGGCACCTGACTTTAACTAAAGTCAGCAAAGAACACAAGCCATTGAATTCTCATTCACTTAATGGATGATTCATCTCAAGATTTTAATCCAAGGACTTGTGTTCTTTGCTGACTTTAGTTAAAGTCAGCTACTCCTGACTAGAACATATATATATATATATATATATATATATAGTCCCATTCCTGTGAGGACTTCTTTACTTCCTTATACAAGGACTTGGCCAATATAAAATGGATATTTTGAAAAATTGACTGTTGGATTTAATATTCTCCTTATGTATGGCAGGAATGTCAAAAATCACAGTGATCAGACCACTAGTAAAATTCAATCAAGTAGGGTCCATTCCCTTAACATTATGTGTTTCTTAAATAAACTACTTATAATTAGTTGAGAAACCAAATACACATCGAACATTGGTAAAATTAAACTCAAGTTTGAAACAAAAACTAAAATTGGTTAAATTCATCATTAATTGGTCGAGTATTAAACCATGTTTAAAAATAAGAGTTTATGTGAGAATTTGGGTTTTTCTCTTACTTGACCGAAAAAAATAAATAAAAATTTGTATATCCCAACAAGATAGCTCTGTCGTTTCGGAGGCTGCCAAGGGTGGGGGCATGGGTGAGGATAAGGAATTTGGGCTGTGCCGACCAGTCTCAGTAGTTTTAAACCTGGGAGTCAGGGCATAGTGTATCTTCCCATTACTCTCCACTCTTCAGTACAATAAACACCTTTATAATATAATATTTGAAATCTCACTAGTCACAACAATAGAGATGTCCTCTTATTACTTGGGATTTTTTTTCCCCTTCTGCAATTTACTTCCTCTAACCCTAACTCCTGCAACTACCACACTCACAAAGCGATGATGCCCTTGTCTTCATTTTCAATTTTATATTCAATTTTTGTATACATCTCCTTTGTATTTAATCGAAGTTAGGAATGAACAGTCAAGTCTTTTGGACTACATAATGGAGTAGCTTGTCCTCTAATCTTATATAGTTATATCCATCCCTGCTCCTATAAAATTGGGATTTGATCTTAAGTTTTGGTACAATCGCTTAGAAACTGTACCAGCAAATTAGCTAACATATTGGCTTCACTTGTGGATAAAATTGATAAAATAATTGAAAGAAGGTAAAAAAGCAAGCAGAGGAGTGGTAAATGGTAATACAAAGAGGGAGGCTATCCAAGTCAAACAAGTAGGATTTGGGGATTGAGAAATTATTCAATATGCGGGTAATATGTAATCAGGTTAACAGGTAATGTGTCTAGCTCCTAGACACATTACACCCATCATATGTATGTCACGTGATAATGTTATGTGTCTAGGAGATTATATACAACTGGCACACTGGATAATTTTTCGGATTTTGGGAATCCATTTGATGACCCATTTTGGGAAGATATCAGCACTGAAATCTCCTTCCCTAAGTTGTGAACCCATCTTGCTTTCCAAGGACTTCCTCAGATAAACCAGGCAGTCAAATTAATTTATTTTTTTTAAAAAAAATTCTTGCAAACAATAAAAATTACATGTCCTAAGTCACCAAGTGTTAGCAAATGGGTATCATAACACTTCAGATATTGGCAGAGTAATTATCATGTTTCAAAGGTACTAATTTTTTTTTTTTTGAGAGGGGTTTGGTAGGAAATAGGAATGGAAGGCATGAGAGGGAGTGGAGGTGGAGTTAATTGGCGTCCACATCTCTGAATTATAGCTCCGATATGAGCCCCAGAAAACAAGGAAAACAAACGAGCACAGGAAACATTTTAATCTGCAGGGAAGGCGCGGGGCAACATGTTACATGTATGGTGATATTATGTGAATTGGCACATGGACTACATGCCAAGTGGCGGGCGTGGTCGTTGCCAATGGCCGTGGGGTCTCTTTCCTTTTCATGTCCCATGGCCGAGGTGCAAACGCCGGTCTGCCCATGCTCCTTTGTCTCTTCCCCCCATCTTCACCTTCCCTTTCTCTTCTCACCTCTGTCCCTACCTCCCACTCCCCTCTTGCTACATTATGTTTCTCTCTCTCTCTCTCTCTCTCTCTCTCCAACTGTAAATGTAACTCTTTCAAGTACATAGATGATTCTTAAGAGTGTGCACATTATGGCCTTGTGTGTAGGAGGTTAATCGTACTAAAATTTCAAATTGAGTTTATATATATATATATATATATAATAGAAATTTATGTATGTAGAAGTGTGTTGTGAGTGTATATTTGCTTTGGGTTCTGATTTATTTTCTTAAAAAAAAAAAAAAAAAAATTTGATTACTTGAAAATCGATTTAGTTTTAGGAAGTGTTGGAGCACTTATAGTTTAGTGAGCTTTAGGGTGTCTTGTAACACACTCTAGTGAGTGAAAGCTGTGAGGTAAGTCATATAATAGATAGAAGTGTTTTTGTGATTTAGCTCTCTTTTTTTTTCTTCTCTCTCTAAAATATTTCTTAAAAAAAAGGTTGATTGTGTTGATTCAGCTTTGCAACTCTCTCTCTCTCTTCCTTTTTTTTAAAGTTAATCTTTAACGCGCTGGGCATATACGCCTCACAAGATACAATTATCCATCTTTTTTGGGGAAGAATCTCATCACATGATCGATTCTGTGTTAGGCATATATGTTTGTGAATTTGTAACAAGATATTGTGTCTTGTTGTATTTGGTGTATAGAATTAATCACGTGACAGGATAATTGTGTCTTGTTAATCGCATAGAATTCATCATGCGACAAGTATTTGTGTAGTCAAGAGTACATGTCTTGCGCATAAAATAAATTTTCCCTTGCAAATTTCATGCCAGTTAACAACTTACCAATCAGCTTTCATCGATCGAATATTTATCTATAAATTCATGATTCCAAAAAAATAGCACATTTGGCGGGTCTTATAATTTGTTTGAATCTATAAACACTTGAATCAAGTTGCTTCAAATATGCATAAAATCGGCTACCTTTTGATTGGAACAGGGTGCTCTAAGTTACGAATGTAAACATTTGAATCAGGGTGCTCTAAGTCTGGTTTAAAATCATGGTTTAAATCTTCCAGCAGTCAGAGAGAAAATTAACAATATTCATTCAGCTTTTTGAGGAAATTATTGATATTGATTTTCAACCACACTTTTCTATCACAGTTCATCTCGAAGGAAGGTTCATTACCATTTATCAATAAATAGATGCAGTAAGATCTGTAAGAAAACAAAGGGAAAAGAAGGGCGGGGGGCAGGAGCAACAAATGAAGAGTCACAAACCATGCAATAGTAAAATGTAGCACAAGGGCAAGGAATGGAGTTCCTCTATATGAACACATGGGTAGATCATATATAGATATGCTATTATTGTCCGCATGTTATTCTACTTTGTATGTCAAATATTTCTAATGTTTTATCTGAGTTTCAAAGAAATCTCTCTCTCTCTCTCTCTCCCTCTCCCATACATGTGTGGGCCCTCTACTTAGCATCTTAGGCTTTTAGGTTGGAAACTTAATATAGTATTAGAGCATTGGTTTCTCACGTGTCAAGATCCATACGAGCAGGGCCGGCCCTGAGATTTAGGGGGCCCTAAGCGAACTTCCAAAATGGGACTCTACGTAGTACATAATGACACAATTTTTTTTATAACTACCAATTTTTATTATTGTATTTGTTAGTACACATACAAAGTTTGATGGTGCATATTATTACTATAATCATTTAGTAAAAGAAAATACAATTATAAAAAAAGAGGTTGAATAAAAAAACATATTGGCTCAATTTCAATATCTTCATCCACAAAGTTTTCAATCTCAGTCACATTTTGATGTTTTTCAGTTAAAACTTGTTCAACTGAACTTGAAGCATTTGTTTGTTTATTACTAGTAATAAACTTGTCAAAAGCTCCTGCTTGAGATTGAATAAATTCTTATATTTTTTGCTTCTTTGTCCTTTTTTCATGTCCAGAAATATATTTTCTACTAGGAAGGCATAATTATATGATCAAATCTAAAACAAGAAAGAAATTAAAAATCAATTTACTTCTCTAAAAAATTCATAAGAAATTTTCAATGTTTATATGTCAAAATTTATTTCTTATATGATAATGTTTCGATTAAAAAAAAATAGTAATACGAAGCTAATGCAAAAGCACGTCTAAACTCCTACATCAAAATCTAAAAATCTCACTTTCATAACAAAGGGCAATAATATACTATAATACCAAACAAATATGAAGTCCTAATTCCTAAATTAAAATTCTAAATAAAAATTTAAATCCCATATCAAATAAATATTAATAAAAAATTTGGGACCCCTTAAAATTGGAGGCCTTAAGCAATTGCTTTAGTAGGCAAAAGCCAAGGGCCGGCCCTGCATACGAGCCTATATATGAGAGAGATTGTATAATAATAAAATCCACTCTATCCCTAATCGCTAAATAAGACTTGATATAACTTTATATTCATGTATGGGTGTTCCATTTAACAACTTAGACTTTTAGATTAGAACTTAACAGGTTGCATCTTCATGCATATGTTCACTACGTAGGTCTTCCTTCCTCGGGCCCCCCAAGTTGATTAAAAAGTGAGAGGAGGGGGACAAGGGAGACCCCCAATATCTTCAATTTCGTTTTCAAGGTTCATCACCCAAACACTTGCATGTTCTCTTAAAGAACTTCTTTCATCTCCTACAAAACCTGCATTTAATGCTCTTTTCCCTACTATCACTACAAATACTACATGGGAAACCTAACAATTCACACACAAACTCCCTACTTAGAACTTCAACTCATAACCCTTTGGAATCATATCTCATCATGTCTTCTCTTCTCCTCCTCCTCCTCCTATGTCTGTCTATGAATGCATGCAACGCCCGCCAACTAGGCATTATTCCTAAGGATCCCAGCAGACAAGTTTACCTTTTCCGCGAGGTTGGTGCTAAAAAAGTTTTTATCTTCCAAAGTTCCTTAATTCTTAAATCTTTAAGTAAGATTACTAGCTAGTAAAACATTTGCAGAGAACTAGTCTAATTTTCAGGATTTGGTGCAGGATGTAGAGGATGAGTCTTCTTCAATACTTTCAAGGCCAATACTTTCAATCTCTGAGGATGAAAGAAAAACCCATGAGAGTTGGGGTAGTACAAAAATGATGAAGCAAAAGGTTTCAAAGGCTCTAATTTCAAAAGAAGAGGAAGAAACCAAAGAAACAACTTCAGGTTCTGTTCAGGACTTCAATTCTTCAAATCAAGCTTCTTAATTTGTTTTGGTTTCTTAATTTCCATGCACCCCACGAAACTATACACACACACACTCACACACACACCATATATATAAAACACACCATTCTCACAGCTGAACCACCACCCTTTTTACTCTCTTATATATCCTGTCCATTCTATTTTTACTGTCATGACCTGGAACATAATATAAAACACAAGAAGTTGCCTTCTATGGACTCTCCTGTTTATTATATATGCACTAAACCACTAAAATATTTCAAAGAGAAATAACCCTACCTTCTTATTCAAAGTTTCTAATATTCTTCTATATTATTCCGTTTACACCATATGGTTGGGATTAAAACTTACTTAGCCGAGTCGAGAGGATCGAGTATATCATTTTATTTAAATTAAATTAGTATTATTATTTTTATTAACAGTAGTGGAACTTGCAGGGAGTAGTGCAAGAAGTGAGATTATTGTATCGTCTTCCAAAGAGGGTCTGCAACAGGCAACTCAAGTAGAGGTAAATAGATTACTCCTTAATTGCTAATTTTGTTTTTTCATTGATCTACCCTTGTCATCCTCAAGAATCGTGTGTGCTAGCTTGCATGCATGCATGCGTGTATATATGTGTGTGTGTGTTTGCGCGCATAAGAGTACCAGGGCACATCTGGGAACATCATGTGATTGTGTATGGTTTTGCATGGAAATGAATATAAGAGATCCATGATAAGAAATGGATGGTAGTTAATTTAACATATTATTATGTGCAGGGATGGAAGAGGCAAGCAAGGGCACTGCTGGGATCTGTGCCGCATGATGCCGATGAAACTTTAGACTCCAAGGAACACGACACTGTTGAAGATATAGTAGTTATGGATTATGCACAACCCCATCGAAAACCACCCATTCACAACGAAGATCCCTAGATTATTGTCACCCAAAAAAAAAAACCCCTAGATTATCAAATATTTCCCTAATACACTGTATTTTATTTTGCTTTTTGTTTTGGGGTGGGTGGAAGAGATGATATTTTCGAGTGTTTTTTGTTAATGTAAGAGAAAATTCCATTTTCAAGGACGCTCGACATAATTAGATCAATAAGTTTAAAAGAAAATGGTGAACTTGTTATGCCCCAGCTATGTAAAATGTCCTTTGATAAAGGATTCTTTCCTTGAGTTTCAAAAACACTTGTCAACATTTCAACCCCCTTTTAATTATTTTTACTGTTTTTTTTTTTTTTTTACTAAAAAAGTTACAGCTACTGTGTGTGTGTGTGTGTGAGAGAGAGAGAGAGAGAGAGAGAGAGAGAGTATGGTGAAGTGAGGGTTGATAGTCCCTCTTTAAGTGTTTGTATTCATGTTTTATATCAATGTACGTGACTGTGATTTGTGAATAAAATAAGAAACATAAGACATGTAGGTGTGGTGATGGTTGTAATTGTGTTGGTTGGTTTCTTCTTAAATGAGGGGAATCCGTTGTGTGTTAAATTTCTACTCTTATTTTCCCCTCTAAGGGACCTGCTGTAAAAGACCTTTAATTACAACTCCATAAGCATATATCTGTAATAAATCCTTCATACATCTTGTCTTTGAAATTCATCCATAATGTTTGGTTGTAGCCATATTTCTTCTTCTTGTTCTTCTTATTCTTCTTCTTCATTATGAAATCATCCATAATGTTTGGTCTCACCATGCTTAATCAATCACATTCATAAGAAGGAAGGGAAATGTTTCAGCCATCTCAGAGCTCATCCATGAAGACTGAAACCCTCAAAAGTGTGAGGTGAACATTTAAATGAAAAACAAGGTCATTAATGTTGATATATAATATATATGTATGGGACAGGTTCCCCTTACACCCTATTTTGACACCCATTTTGACACCTCGTTTTCAAAATACTATCTATGATTAATATTTTGTCGAATCGACCGTTGGATTCAATACATTTCTTATGCATATCATGTATACCAAAAATCATAGTGATCTAACGGCTAGATTTTTAAAAATATCACTATAAAAAACAACTATATTTTTTAATTACTAAAAAAAATAATAGTTCTTCAAAATGATATTTTTCAAAAACTAACCGTTGGATCACTCCAATTTTTTTCATACATGACAAACATAAGATAAGTATCTAATCTAACGGTCGGTTTCTCAAAATATTCGACCTACAAGGGTATTTGAAAATGAGGTGTCAAAATAGGATGTGAGGGAAACCTGACCCTATATGTATATATATACATATTTACTACCAGAATTGATTTTACTGCAAAATGGCTCTTGTTTGGGAAATAGAAGACTCCGGGTAGCTCTGTGTTGTCACGCATAGCCCTATAGGATCACCTACCTACCAAATAAACAGCCACAATTAATGAACCATGTGAGAATCTAAAAGTTTATGTGTTCCCCATTCCAATATCTTAAATGAAGATTAACCTTATTTTAAACCATCTGATAGGTGGCATCTGTGATATTACAATATACCTACCCTAATGGGCCCTTAATCAAAATTCTAATTTTCCATCAAAATCAACTTTCTCCACCTCACTTGCTATTATGACATTAAAAAATTGATATTTAACTATTAATCTTTCCATAGTATTTCAACATCTAGGGGGAAAAGGGGGGCAAAACTTCCTGCTCCAAGGATTAGTAACATTCCAAAACTGGATCCCCAACAGAAGAAAACTTTCATACTAACGGCATCTCTCGACATTTTCAGCCTTGATGTGACCTCTTGCCGGCAGTCTCCATCAGGCAGCTCTGCTAGCAAGTCATCTGTTTCTATGGAGACAATAATGGTTCATATGTGGAATATCAAGTGCCACTACAGTTGACAATAAAAGGATTAGCAAAATCCATAAATTCAGAGGTCCTGATCCCCAGCTTCAGATCAATCTCCCCACCTCCCAACCAGAAGAAATCCGGATTGAGCTTTACAATTGCTTCGTCTAAAATCACCTGAAATCAACCCATACTTTATCCAATCAAAAGAAATAATTGGGTAAATGTATCACACAAACAAAGTCCCTGACTTCAAAGAGAAAATGTATTCTGAATATTGTCAGCAAACACATCACACCAAAATAACTTACAAAGTTTCAAGATTGGCAAATTTACTCCTCACTCTTATTGACACTCTTAAATCTTATCATGTTTTTTTGTTGACACATAACTGTGCCACATTTTAATTGCAATGAATCACTAAGACAGTACCATGTGATTTCTGTTTGTGCTTCAACTTTTAGCAGTTATTCAACATATAGGTCACACTGCTTCCGTGGGAAATGAGAATGTTCATTCTTTATTAACTTCAATTCATAGGATTTCAACTACTACCAATAATCACCTTTACATATCATGTCCACACACAAGGGTTTTGTGCTGTTAAAACACCTAACCAATTATTAAGTTCAGTATGATAAATTTCCAAATCATTTCCACTTCTTCATATAGATGGAAATTCATGACAACATATTTTAATGCAATGAAATTCAGTAGACATAATAATTACAGTCTCTTAACACGGTGAAATTCAGAAGACATAATAATTACAAACTTTCTTAAGCACATTAGCGGTCAAAATATTTATGACAACCCAAAGGTATCACCAGCAAATGAAAAGAAAAGGATTCTTAGCGACGATGAAGGCAATCCAATTTTGATCCTGATGATCAATTTAGTGGACCACTATATTAGAATACAAAAAACAGATAAAGGGTCCTTCCTCCATTATAGGGCTAGAATTTTGACAGACGATATTTGGGACAGTGGACCAACTCAACAGCTGGCATACTGGACGGCAGGGCTCAATTTATGCACATGATGGACATAGGATGATATATATATTTGATTATAGAGTAAACTATTTTTCCACCCAAAATATCTGGAATCAATGTGTATATTTCTCTGTAACCAGACACTGACTGTAAGGCTTCAGTATCTGACCTGGCAATCAAACCTCAGGGGCCAATGTGTTCATGATATAATAAGCAGGAAAAGACACGGATGTGGTACTGTCTAGAAAACATATTTCATTTGCATGTGTACTGAAAAAATACCTTTCGGAAGTTCTACAATCATGGAACATGTTAAAAAGTTTAGTAGGAGTTTAGAAGAGCAAATGAAACAGGACTTTCAGATAGAAGTGCCATCCTATTTCCTTTCTTAATCATATTAGAACTTTCAATATATCAGCGGATTACCAATGCATAGATACAGCAAAGATGAAGGCTCAAGAAATGATACAAGACATTAAAAAAATGATAAAATATATGGCACAAAACAGATTTAAATTAAGTACATGAAAAACAAGATGGGACTCATTTCAAGTGCAATGCAAAACATGGAATGAAGTCATTTCTATGGTATTTTAAAATGCTTCCTAAATAATTGAAGAGAAAGATTAATTACCGGAATGTCCGTTTTCATGCCAATACATGTCACCCCATTGTGCTCATATCCAGTCAATTCCAGTGATGTCTCCTCAGGAGCAAGCCTCACTGCATAAACAATAACAACTGTTATTAACTTCACAATAGAACAAGGCAAAGATTACAAAAGCATTGGAAGACTTCAGCTTTTCATATAAAACCACCAATGGAAACAGAGAAAGAGAGACCAATATCATAGCAAAACTTACAATCACATCTTTGACGCATAAACAAACAAGAAAGGAATGTATTAAGAAGAAACATATGAATAATTGCTCTGAACTCATGCCTTAAAAAATGCAAGCCATAAATATTGGATTAATACGTATAGTGTTATCAGTTTCTAGATAATATTAACAAGGTTCAGCCACTCCACGTTTCTTGTTGGATTGAAAAATATTGAATAAGCAAATAATATAACAAGTAATTGGTAGAGTGAATAACAACGTGTGAGCCTAATATCCGGTGCTCAAAAACATTTTAGTGATGAACATATCACCAACAAATGTTGACCAGAAGCTGAAGCACCTAGAGCTGAAATTTATAGTCTAGGCTTGCTTATTGTTTACATCATTCAATGTGCGCCCATTATCAAGATAAGTATGTGTTATGCAAATGGCAAGACTGAACAAATCAAGAAATGTTCTCCGATCATCTTCACTTACAAAATTTTCAATATGAACATGTGTGCAGAATCCAATATAGGTGTGAAGGTATCCAACACTTCATGCCCATATATAAAACTGACATACATGTACAGTGCAAATTATGTTATTATCCTCCAATCTTAACTGAACAATAGGTACATTGTGCCAATGTTTGCACAATTATAAGGAAACTCTACTTTTGTGAGTTAAATAAATTACAGGGGTTGAACCCTTGTCCATGACTCACTTGCCTAACACAAAAATAAAATCTCAAGGGGAAAGAATATTTGTAACTATCAACAACATTCAGTCACAAACTTCATGCCATAAGAATTTTTGGCTTTCATTATTCAGTAGTCTCAAAGTCATGCTATATGAGAATATACTTGATAGGCATGTGAGAAATGTGAGGAGCATATGGGGTCCCTTACCAGACAAACCTTTTGGATAAGTCAAATATTGGAAAATATTGATGCCAATCAAGCACAAAAGAAGAAATTATGACTAGATTATTGCATATTCTAGAGTTTACAGCACCACAAAAATATGAAGGAAAATATGTTGGCCAAATCAATTATACATCACGCATCTTATAGTAAATTATCTTCTTTTTTTTTTTTTTTTTTTTTTTTTTTTATCAAGCTTAAAGAAAAAATTACTCTATTAATCTTCATGCATACCTCCATTATAAAATATTTCCCATGAAGAAAGAATTTTAGTAATCAATGGCAACAATATTGGACTGACATTGATTAAATTAGTCATTTTCTCTAACTTTTTGTTTATTCTCCATCCGTATTTTCATAGCGTAACCTTTAACCTGACAGATGATCACCTCAACCTCAAATCACACATTATTTAAAAATAAATAAATAAAAAAGACCCTCAAAAAGTAAAAGCTTGCTCAATACTTCAATTCACACATAAAAAGGTATGAAAGGAAATATGGATTGACCGCATCAGACGAAAAAAAAAAGGGTTAGAAATAGAAACCCAAGATCCCCCTGACTCCTATTTTCTCGTCACTCTTCTAAACACTCACTCATTCGGCGAACATTTCCAGCAACTGATCTACCAGAAATCATAACACCTTCTGCTCAGTAAAGATGATCTTAGAACACTTCCATGAGCTGATCTACCAGAAAAAATAACCTCTTCAATTTATCATATTTCAAAACTTGTTCAATAGTTGTTCTCCACAATTTCTCTTTACTTAGTCTTACAAACTCTGCTATGGTACAAATATTCTGAAAACTAAAGAACTGGTTCTTACAAAACAAAAATGAATCGGAATCATACAAGATGCATATCAGGTCCGATTGAACTGAAATACAAGTAAACCAATAAACCAAAAACCTCACCTAGGATCACCTTCTACCACAATTGTTGAAGATAAAACAAGATGTCCAGTTACCATATGGCAGAGATACACAGAAATTAGAAAAATATTTCAAAAAAAATCCTTGCAATGGTTATGTTCTCTAATATTTGATAACACCACTTCTTAATCTTTTTTCACCCACCTATTATACATTTATACTATTGACAGTGGGAATTCATATTCCAGTTGAAAACATGGAACATGATTATCTTATTCTCCTGATTCCATTATCAAGGTTTGCACCATGAGCCACTTTAAAAATGATATCCACCTGTTATGACTTTTTGTTACAATTACTATTATTACTCCTTCACCCGCAACATCCTTTTTTATTTCCTCGCCCAAGAAATTAATAGTAATCCATTCTAACAATATTCTGAATTTTTCTTGCATATTGATATGTTAGTTTGGTTTTTGACATCAACCACTGCATTCCATCACAAGCATCATCTGTGCCTGCTGCTCCACTAGTTGTATTACTTGCATGTAAGATAAAGTGATTAAGTAACTTAGGTGGCTAGATCCTTGAGTGTGAACTCTTATAATGTCTCAGTTCAAGTCAAATATTAACAATGCCAATATATATTTATAAACACCATTCTTTTAGGGCATATTTAAATGTCCCAAAAAATTGAATCACTTGATTGTAATCTATATATAGTTACAGAAAATGCAGCCATTCTAAAAAGATAAGAGTGAAAAACTGAAACTATGACATTTCCACAATCCTAAGATTGATCCCATAGCATCAATTGCAGAGATAGTTACAATTTCCTTCAATGACCCTATTTTAGATTATGAGTTTCTAGTTTGAACCGCCATGTAAGAGTTGACAAGGATATCAATTTCCACAGGACATCCAAGCACACCCTTAATAAATGGTTTAGCTAGAGATACCTGCATATATGGAACCATTTGCTTCAAAATGGTCAGTTTAGTCTAAGTTTTAAAACATGGTAAAGATCTCCAAATAGCTGTACAAGTAGGTACTCACATCCAGTCGGTAAATTGAATAAACGAAACTTCAGGTTTGAAACTTTTAAGGAACTTCTTAAATTGTCTAGGGGACAGCAACTTACAGTTGAATTTCTTTTTTGGTATCTTGCCATTGTTGAGAGAATACATAAAGTTTTTCACAGTCTCGGCATTGAATCGAGCAGTATACTGCAATACAAAATATATATATACAAAAGGCTAAGATAGCAGGCATCAAGCTAGATTGCAAAAGCTAAGATAGCAGGCATCAAGCTAGATAGCAGATTGAGATAGTTAATGAATGGAAACAAAAATGAGGTACCTGAACAACAACAACATAATATTTTGAATTGTTGCGATCACTACAATCAGTAACATTGGATTGGGCTTGAGTATTGACCTGAGACGAATAAAAGAAGCTAAGTTCCGACTTATAAAAATGAGACTAATTCATGAGTCACAAACTTATGATGTGAGATAATGTGGGCAAATAAGTGAGAATGATGTTCCAGAAGCCAAACAAAAAAAGTACGATGCAAGGTACATTTAATAAGGTTTTTCTCTAGTTCTTTGAAATGATGTTTTGTGGCAATTTGTCTAAACCCATGCCTCTGTTACTATTTGAAGATCCTTAGCCCTTTGAGATTCTGCAATTCTTTTAGTTATAATTTGTTTATCTGTCTGATTTTGCTTGGGCGGCCATTGGCCAAGAAATCATTCTTGTTCAATCAAAAAGGGAAAGAGTGGTGCAGAAAGCTGGTCCCTAGTGCTATCTGAATTAGAGGGGGCATATTACACACACACATACACAAGGAGAAATATGTGTATCTTTGTAGATTTATGATGATTGTGATAACGACAATCATTGTACTTTTGTTTCAATCCAAACTCCAACTTTAAGACCCCATCAACACGTCTAGCCATAAAATCCACTCACAAGTATTATAGAATGTTTATTGTGATTATTAATCACATCTAAAAACTGAACTCGACAAATGTTTCTCCTAACAACTTGTGCTTGATTACGTAAATTCTTTTTGCCATTTTGCTAAATCTAAAGCCATAATCTCCCTCACAATTTAGATGCATGCTTTCTTGACCTTCCCGAACTATTAGTCCTTCTCAGTTTGCACTAGTTAAATCATTGGTCCTTGTTAAACAAGATGAAATCATGTTAACCACTTTTCTCTTATCTTGTCCTTAATTGGTAACACCTTTAATTTCTAACTAAGGCATCCATTTCTAAGTTTTCTTGCCACTAATACATCTCAACATCCATGTTGTGATTACATTCTTTCATGGTCTTTCATGGGCATGCTGTTTCTTGATTAATAGCACTTTTTTTTTTCCATAATCTTAGAAGGCCATATAGCCGGCTTATAAAATTTTCTTTCAGGGTTTGTTTGAAAATCAACTTCAGAGAAGAACTACTTCTAGTTATCAAGCAACTTATGTCTTGATATGAATCATATGATCCTATAAGAAAGCAAATACAACCCGCATCTTGTGTGAAGTTAAATGGGGCCATTGTGGGGGTCAAAGGAAAACTATTCATTTGAAATTACATTACATTTTAACCGTTACTTTTAGCCCTTCAAATTTTGCACCTGAAATAGTAATGGACATTAGAAGTACTCATTCTTACTTAAAGATGTTTCCAAACATACCATTAATTCCATGATTAAATTCCTCTTTAATCTTCAGGGACGAATGCAATACCAGATAACAATTTTAATATCTTGTCCATCAATCTTCATAATTCCCACATTTCCACTCTCAAATTTTACTAAAATTACGTCCAATGTTTTATATATATAGAAAATGTAATGCACATATTCCATTTTACCCCTTTTGTATCCCAAAATCATTACCCCAAATTCAATGGCAAGCAGGACATTCAAATATACAGTAAAGACCAAATTTGTTAAAAAATAGAGTCTCTTAATCTCCAACACAATTCGCAAAAATTTGTAATGTATAGAGCTAATACTTGAATCACATACATTGTAAAGAGTTAAATTTGAATACAATTGAAAGTTTCAGAGCCAAGAAGAGACTAAGCAATGTTTTGTGTAAAACACTAAATGTACCAGAACGATGCTTTTGCAGAGATGATGGACAGACGAGGCGCCAAGGATGTCTCGCCTGGCTTCGATGGGTCGATCGTAGTAATCGGAGGGGACCCTTTTGAATACGAAGTCTCGGACGCCGTTGGTTCGAAGGATATTGGCCAGGCGTGCTTCGGTGGTGGTGGTCGCGGCGGCGGCATCGGCATCGGCGGATGAGACGGGGAGGGCTGCAGAGGAGTGGTGAGGAAGGTAAGAGAGTTCGAGTTGTGTTATCCGTTGAAGGATTCGGGATTGGACTCGCTCGAGCTCTGCTACTTCTTCCATTGGTTAGACTCTCTCGCCTCCCTCGTCTCGCCTCACTCCCTCCAAATATAACATATATATGTATATTGGAATTATAATTTCGGTAAGACGTCTTTACCTATATCTTACGGTTACGGGACTCCCTCTCCATGTAAGTTATTGGATATGTCTTTTGAAATATTGATGGTTGGATTAGACAACTTTTTTTTTTTTATGTATTTTAAAAACTGACATGTTTGACCACTATAAGTTTTGGTACTTATAGCCTGCATATAAAGATTACCTAATTTAATAGTCGATTTTTTTAGAATATATATATTCTAAGGACACATGGTTGTGACTCGTAGTTTGCAAAATCATACATGAAATACATATTTTAAGAAACTGACCGTTGGATTAGATGATGTATTTATACTCATCACATCTGCGAAAAATCACATTGATCAAACGGTCACTTTTTCAAATATATCACAAATTTAAAATAAAATATAAAAGATAGTGGACAATTGTTATACAATTTTTCACAGTTGGTATTCTGAAAAACCAACTGTTAGATCAATGTAAATTTTTATTGACGTAATGTATATAAGTGGAATATTTAATCCTACGGCCAGTTTCTTAAAATACTTGTCCTATATATGGTTATGGTTTTACACGAACTATGTGTCAAACCATGGATAAGAACCATGTGTCAACAACGATTTCTTATATATGTTATGTATTTCAAAAATCACAGTGATCTAATAGTTTATTTTAAAAAAAATTCACTTAGAAAAATTGTGACAGTTTTCGGTAGTCATAATTTTTTCGGTTTATATATTTTGAGATGTTTATATTTGATCAACATGATTTTTGGCATATATGCATGACATCCATAAGAAGAATATTTAATCCAACGGTCAGTTTTTCAAAATATGTATCCCACAATTATCTATTAACTTCGTGATTAGGGATATCAATGGAACAAGTTAAAAGGATAACCTGCCCCGCTCCGCTCCAATTGGAAAGGGTTTGAGAAATAGATTTGATAACCCTATAGGATTTGAGAAAAAAATTAAAAACCTTGTATAGGGTTTGAGACTGGAATGGAATGGAATATGACCTCTCAAACCCATCTTGCCCCGAATATCTATTTATATATAATCATATTAAAATCTTTTCTATTTATTCACAATATTTAGTATTTAAAGATTTTTTTATCATTTTCTATTCTTTTCACCAAGTTAGTGTGTATAAATATATATTTTAACTACAAATACTTATAATCCAAGATTGAAATCAAATTTGTTGAAATTATGGTTAGGGTTCATTCCAAAAATAAAATTATTGAAGTTAAAAAAAAAATTTAATTATTGTAGCATCTTATGTTGTATAGCATTTTTACATTGATATATATATATCATCAATACATATGAATATTTTTTTTATATAATTTTTAATATAAAATTTAATTTAAATTTTTTTTATAGAAGTTATTATTTTACAAATAGACTATTGGATTACATAATTCTTTCTCACACATTATATTTTTATATTAAAATGAGATACTTTTTGCTAATTAAAAGTTAAAGCTATGACTTTACGGATTAAATAACTACTAACATTGGTAATTAAAAATATAACTTTATTAATTAAATGACTATTAATGTTCCGTCTCATAGAAATTATGTTTGCAGATTACACTGGAGGTTTTTTGTTAATTAGAACTAGAAAGTGACTTTATGAATTGAATGACTGCCTGTGTTGTCAACTAAATGAGGTTTTTTTTTTTTTTTTTTTTTTGGTTTTCATTCATTATTAAAGACTTAAAAGTGGAAAGAAGGGAATTTTATTTTATTTTATTTTAATTTATTTTGGTACAATGTTGAAAACATGTGGTATCATGTGTCTTTATATGTACAAAAATAGGAACAATTGTAACTTGCAAGGAAAAAAACAAAAGAAAAATGCTAATGTGTCCATCCAAATTTCCCGTAATTGCCATTTCTGTCCCCGTATTACTGTCCTTATAAAAGACAATGAAAATATATCAAACAGTAAAAATATGAAAAAAAAAATACAGTTAAAATGATAAAAACACAGTGGCATTTTCACTGTATTAAGATTTTATTGTGTCTAATAATTTTTATGTTGGACGGGAATTGGAAATGAGAATATATGCAGGACGCCTAGCACCGTTACAAAAAAAAAAAAAAAAAAAAAACCTAGACGGACGAAATGTTAAACCAAAATTTTCAATAGAAAAGGATGCACTAATAAATAAATGTTTGAAAGCAAAGTCGAAGAAAGAAAAGGTCCGTCGGCTCGCCCATGGATTTTTGATTGGGACTGTGCATGCAGAAAGGTCAAAGCATGAACTTTTCAATATGCAACGAAGCTTCGCCCTTAATAACGTATATAAGAAACGTGGAGTGGGGATCAAGCATTTTTCCGCGTGACCCAGTCTCGTGACTTTCCGGTGCCTCCCAAAATTACACAAATTTGACCAATCTACACAGCGTACGATTAACATCCTAAACATCCTACCCTTCATCATCTTTAGATGCAGCTCAATTCAATGCACCGCTGCAACATTGTATCATTTTTCATCAATGACGGTTCTTGACTTCTTGCACTTTGACCTTCCACGCGCCTTTCAAATGCGTTCGCAAGGCAACCGAATGGACTAACTTCGATTGGTAATTAATTAATTATGCAAATATGTAAGCAATGATCCACATTTTAATGCAGGTACTTTATTTCTATACATTTTTTAATTTCAATATTTAAAAGTTTATTTATTTTTTTCTCATTTTACTAAAACTTCATAACAAACGAAGTTATTTGAATTGGACTAAAAATTGATTGGTTAAAACATCAAGTTATCTCGAAAAATGAAATTCAAAACTTGTTAATTTACCAAATTAAATTCGATAATAATACTCTTCTAATTTGGTAAATAATTTTGTATTGAAGTGCCAAATTTTGATTTTGACACATCAATTAATGGACATGAATGTATTAGGGATGTTCTAAATAATTAAATTAATCAAACTATACTAGTATAATAAATTTTAAAAATTTATTTTTAAATTAGTTAATTGGTCGAATTAAATTTAAAAAATCTATTATTTCCCTTGACTCAATTCTTTTTATTTTTGTCTAATAAAAATTTCTTGGACCCATGACCTAAACAATTGGGGGTCCCCTACGTTGATAAAAACAGGATTCAAACCAAGAATATAAACTCAAATTTTGAGTACAACGGGGGAGACAAAAGATTACCCTGCAAGTTGCAACTTGGTTATCAATAAAAGAGCGTACTAATTGGGTTTACTTATTTCAAAAGTTGACGGCTCATCTCGAAGGCGTGTGGGACTAGAGGCCATAATAACTTTTCGATCCAGGAAAGAAGAATATTAAATATTTTCCGATGCATAGAATGTCTGGTCCTCCTCCTTCCAGAGAGTTGACAGTTGAAAACTCCAAATTTCCAATTCCATACGCTCACTCCTCCACTCCTTCTTTCCCTCTCCTCTGCTTATAAATAAACTCCACATCTCACCATTTCTGTCCACACCAAAATCACAGAAAGAGAAGATACATACAACACACAATTACACATTATGCATAAGAGTGAATCGACTTCCTCTCTAGGCCCAGGAGGCCTGGACCTCTCCCAGGCCTTTTTCAAGCCCATCCACCAAACAGCCCCACCTTCACCCACCAAACGCCACACTAAAATCTCCGTCGTCGGCGCCGGCAACGTCGGCATGGCCATTGCTCAGACCATCCTCACTCAAGACCTTGCCGATGAGCTCGTCCTTGTTGACGTCAACTCCGACAAGCTCCGCGGTGAGATGCTCGACCTTCAGCATGCTGCTGCTTTTCTCCCCCGCACTAAGATCATTGCCTCCGTTGATTACTCCGTCACCGTTGGATCTGATCTCTGTATTGTTACTGCTGGTGCTCGCCAGATTGGTGGTGAGTCTAGGCTGAATCTGTTGCAGAGGAACGTGTCTCTGTTTTCGCATATTATACCTCCGCTTGCAAAGTACTCGCCTGACACGATATTGATGATTGTTTCTAATCCGGTGGATGTGTTGACTTACATTGCATGGAAGCTGTCTGGGTTCCCTTCGAATCGGGTTATTGGGTCGGGGACGAATCTGGACTCGTCCAGGTTTAGGTTCCTCATCGCAGATCATCTTGATGTGAATGCTCAGGATGTGCAGGTCAGTTCGTCCTTGCCATTTGTTTTAAGTTGTGTGTGTGTGTTTTTTTTTTCATGCCCTAGAAAAATTGTGTGTTTATAGGCACATATGCTCTTTTCACTTAAATTTTTTAAACTTGTATGTTTCATTGTATCGAGATGATGGAATAAGGGGATCTGACATATAGTTGAGCTAACTTAATTCTGTAGGTCAGTTACAGAATTGAAAATAACAGTTGGATTAGATAGTCTCTCCCACAATTCATGCATGTCAAAAATTACAGTGATCCAATTGCTAGTTATGAAAAAATTGACTGATGATATTTTAAAAAAATAAGTTTCACAGTGACTTTTTTCAAAAATTCATTATTGGATTACTATAATTTTTGGGATGCTTATAGCATATATATAAGAGGAGTATGTAATCCAATAATTGATTTTACAAAATTTATTTTGCAGCTCACTGAAATCACCGTAGACAATTTTGCATTAAGGGCACCAATGCATATGGTTCCATGCACATTGCAATTATAACCTTTTTAACCTGGCCTTGTGAAATTATTGCAGGCCTACATCATCGGAGAGCACGGTGACAGCTCAGTGGCACTATGGTCGGGCATCAGCGTCGCCGGAGTTCCGGTATTGAGCTTCCTAGAAAAGCAGCAAATTGCGTACGAGAAGCAGACCCTAGAGAACATCCACAAAGAGGTTATAGGCAGTGCATATGAAGTGATACAGCTCAAAGGCTACACGTCTTGGGCAATTGGGTACTCAGTGGCTAACCTGGCTCGAACCCTTCTTAGGGACCAGAGGAGGATCCACCCAGTTTCAGTCCTTGCAAAGGGGTTCTATGGAATTGATGGCGGTGACGTGTTCTTGAGCTTGCCGGCACAACTTGGTAGGGGTGGAGTCTTGGGTGTGACCAATGTGCATCTTACTGATGAGGAGGTCCATCGTCTTAGGAACTCGGCTAAGACTATTCTGGAGGTGCAGAACCAGTTGAAGATTTGAGGGACATTAATTCTAACTTCTTTTATACATATATATATATATATATATATATATATATATATATATATATATATATATATATATATATAGATATAAATGCATTTTTTTTCTTTGTTTTGGCGGACTTAATTGTTTAAGATCCACTAGCTTAATTATTTTTATCTGGTCTAGCTAGTTAATTTGTAATATTATTTTTTCTTTAACTATTTGGAGTTTGAATCCATTGAGTTCAATAAAATTTTTATAAATATTCAGATTGCTATATATAGCTGCAATATATATATATATATATATATACACACGGGGCGGAGCTAGGATTTTGTTCTTGGGGGTGCCAAAATTTAAAAATGAAAATTTTAAAAGTTAGGCATGGAAAGTATCTTAAGATTTAAGACTAAGTTTTCTTTAGAAAAATAAAATTAGTATTTTTTTGGTACAATAAAAACTAATATCGATTTAGGTTTAATAAAATATAGACAAAATATATTATGTATAAAAATGTTTTAAATTTAAGGTTGGGTGTGGGGGTGCCATCTTAATTTCTAAGGCATACAATATATAAAAATAATACAATTTTTATAATAATATATAAACTATATAAAAGGTTTTCTAAAAGTGAAGGGGTGCCATGGCACCCCCTAGACAACATGTGGCTCCGCCACTGTATATATATATATATATATATATATATATATCAACAATATGGTAAATCAAAATTTATATATCAGATTAGGACTTAGTTTGAATCTTGTAACAGCAAAGGAAAGGACAGGAAAGTTTGAAAATTGCTGAAAAATGGATTAATTTCTTTATGCTTAATTTGTATCTTAGAAAGATTGACAAATTATAAAAGAAAATTGCTAGAAATGGATTCCATTCAAAAATATTTTCAAGTTTTGATCTATCATTCCTCTCAAATTCTACGGGATCCAAACAATGGCTTAGGTTTCTAAGTTTTACTCACGATCAAAAAGTGGCTTTAAATATTTGGGTATTTTATCATTTTACTCTCTAATAATAAAACTCCAGCTGGTTCTTGATAACTCGCTCAGGTTACACGTGTTGAATGAAACCTCTTTAGGATGTTGATAGGATTTTATTGGGTTTTTACCCCAAAGCAGTCCAATTGATGAGCCGATGCAGTTGAGGGCTTGGGTTTCATCGGTCCAACCATCTGAGTCTAATGACATTGAAGATTAAAAAAAAACCCAACAAAATTAGTGGAGGCTCAATAACCAACCACTATTGAAGTAGCAGTTTAATGGTTATTTCCATAGTTATCAGAACCGGGCAGGACATCAACCTGGCCAAGGCATCGTTCACTGGTCTAATCACTGGATCAACAATCGGACCGCTGAATTACAAAATATATATTATTTTAAATATATTTGAGATTTTTACAAGTATCTGAATGTAATAAGGTTATACAAGTAAAGCGAAATCTAATAGTAAATGCTTCTATTTTTTTTCTTTTAAAGAGGTTAGGTGTTCAAACCTCAAAGAATGCAACTTCCATAAAAAATATTTTGAATTATTAATTGATCAGTCTGATAGACGGTTCAAAGCGGATTATCCCGATTTTCTTCCTTATCTGATCTAATAATAAACCCATACCGATTAAAGGTCCGGTTCGACCAACAGAAAGCCCTCTCAGTCTCTCCAACACCCACAACCAGAGCACTTTTTCTCAATGTTTGTGGTGCTATTAAAATAAAGTTAAAACTTAATAGGCATAAGAAAAGAGTTCAACGAGGGACTAATCTCAACCTTCAAACATCACCTAATCAATTCTATCTTGTCATGGCGGATTTATTACCCACCTAAACAATTACCTAACCAGCCGAGAAAAATCATTTCTTTGACTTTTGATTGATAATTTATGCTAACGTAAAAGTAAAAAATTAGTTCAAATTATTTAATCGCACATAAAACAACAATTAACTTTTTCCACTAGCTAAAGCCATGACAGCTAACCTTGAATCATCCATCAATTACTCTTTTTTTAATTTTTAGAATTTTAAAAATAAAAATTTATTAGTTAAATATTATTTTTACTATATTTTCCATTTTTTAAACTTTAAAAATAAAAAATTATTTTCTAAATCGACGGCCAAACATGATGTAAAGCATTGAAATTTATGATGGTGCGTAGGGAGTAGAGGCGCGTAGGCCATATTTTCATGGAGAAAGAAAGAATGTCCTAAGATAGAGAATTGACCATTCAAAACACCAAAATCCCAAACCGCCCAGCCGCCCAGCCGCCCACTTTCTCTTTCATCTCCTCTGCTCTGCACTTAAAAAAAATAAAAACTGCTCACGAAGCTACACACAGAGATACAATACACAGAACACAGATGATGCACAAGAGTGAATCGGCTTCCTCTCTAGGCCCAGGAGGCCTAGACCTCTCTCAAGCCTTCTTCAAACCCATTCAACAAACCGCCCCACCTTCACCCACCAATCGCCCCACCAAGATCTCCGTCATCGGCGTTGGCAATGTTGGCATGGCCATAGCTCAGACCATCCTCACCCAAGACCTCGCCGACGAGCTTGCCCTCGTTGACGCCAAGCCCGACAAGCTCCGCGGCGAGATGCTCGATCTTCAGCACGCTGCTGCTTTCCTCCCTCGCACCAAGATCATTTCCTCCGATGATTACTCCGTTACCGTCGGATCCGATCTCTGTATCATCACCGCTGGTGCGCGCCAGATTGTTGGTGAGTCCAGGTTGAATCTTCTGCACAGGAATGTGTCTCTGTTTTCTGATATTATACCTCCGCTTGCAAAGTACTCGCCTAATTCGATCTTGTTGATCGTTTCTAATCCGGTGGATGTGTTGACTTACATTGCGTGGAAGCTCTCTGGGTTCCCTTCGAATCGGGTTATTGGGTCGGGGACGAATCTGGATTCGTCCAGGTTTAGGTTCCTCATCGCGGATCATCTTGATGTGAATGCTCAGGATGTGCAGGTCAGTGTATCGTTGCTGTTTGTTTTTAATTGTTTGTATGAACTTTAATTTTCATTAAAGATTTTTATTTTCAGCATCTTTGATTATATAGGTGGTGTATATATAAAAAAATATTATCCATTGACCTGTTACAGCCTGCATATTATTGCAATGCAAATGAGGGATGGTATGGGAATTGAATTATTTATAGGTTTAGTGGCTGATGATGACAAAAATCAGTAAATCAAGAAATAAAAGATAGAATCTGGGATTTCCCCTAGGAAGATCTCAGATGACTTGCACCGGTTTGGTGTTTTGCTTGAAAAAGCTCCGATGATAAAATCAGTGTTTGATTTGATAAAAACGTAATCAGAATATAACTCTTGTTTTTGGATTTATGTTACTTACCTCTTTTCAGTGGAGGTCTGTCCTTTATATAGGCCCATTCCTTTGTGATTGGCCGCCTCCGTCATATCATTCCAGAAGGATAAAAAATCTGGATATTTTCATGTGGACAAATCTTCAAAAAACGTCAGATCAATTAAATGCAATTAAATGTTTGAAATATCTATCCAGCCAATACTGAACCGTCATAAGCTTGGCGGTTTTGAGTCAAATCGAGATATTTTAGTAAATTTATTCAGATCGGGTGACTAAGACAGTGCTTTGATCGGGTAACAATTACTGATCGGGAACATACAAGTCTTGAATCGTTTGTCCAAGGGTCAGATCGGTTTTTACCCTCTTCAGTGGCATGTTCACATTTCTTAATTGCAGCTTTGCACTGGAGCCCATAAGTTCATGTTTTGGCTCTCTGTGGCTCCTGTGGGACAAGATTAAGGAGACACTTTTTTTTTTTTATTCTCCCCCTCCTTACCAACCCTGCCCCACTAGCCACTAAATTAGAGCACAGCCTTTAGCAAAGTTTTGAACCAGGGGGATACCCACCTTGACAACGACTACCTTTAGCAAGTGAAATTTTAACACTTGATTGGGATGATTTTGCCAAAAAACTTGGATTAAGTTGATTTGGACTAAGGCAACTAAGTTGATGTTTTGGCTTTGAAGTTCATGTGGGATAAGGTACATGAGTAAGGGAATCCTGACCAATTTGTTATTTTTTCGGGTATCGAGCATGAACTACTGCTCCTACTTTTTCTTGAATACTAATAAATGGGTATCAATGCATTTTTAATGTACTCAAATTACTCAAATTTAAGAACTCTTTCTTAAAGATGGAGATGCAAGCTATTAGATTAAAAGGTCATCGACCACATAATCCGTTCCATCAGACCGGCCCTAATTGATCTTTTCCTTTTAAGAGGGGATGAGACACTAACTAGGCTAAAAAGGCCATTGAGCAAGTGAATTTTTAGCACCTAGTTGGGATGATTAAGAAATAAAAGTGGGATCCCATGGGTATTGAATGGTTGTGATTTCTTTCTTTTGTTTTCATAATGAAATCAAGGAAAAAGTTTATGGATAAATATGAGCTTACATGAGCTTAAGTTGGACTCTTTATTATTACATTGCCATCCTCCAAATTTCCCATCCATTGACAAACAGCCTACATAGCTCCAGATAACATATTTTTATGGTCTTTTTTGGACCAAGTTATTGCTTCCAAACAACTAATTGACAGCCTTCTTGGTTTTACAAAACATTGCACTTATAACCTTTTTAACGTGGAATTCTTGTGAATTTATTGCAGGCCTACATCGTTGGAGAGCACGGTGACAGCTCAGTGGCACTGTGGTCGAGCATTAGCGTTGCCGGAGTTCCAGTATTGAGCTTCCTAGAAAAGCAGCAAATTGCCTACGAGAAGCAAACACTAGAGAACATTCACAAAGAAGTTATAGGCAGTGCATATGAAGTGATAAAGCTCAAAGGTTACACGTCTTGGGCAATTGGGTACTCAGTGGCTAGCCTGGCTCGAACCCTTCTTAGGGACCAGAGGAGGATCCACCCAGTTTCAGTACTTGCAAAGGGGTTCTATGGCATTGATGGCGGTGATGTGTTCTTGAGCTTGCCGGCACAACTTGGTAGGGGTGGAGTCTTGGGTGTGACCAATGTGCATCTCACTGATGAGGAGGTCCATCGTCTTAGGGACTCAGCTAAGACCATCCTGGAGGTGCAGAGCCAGTTGAAGATTTGAGGGACATTCTAATTAACTGCTTGTTTAACATATATCTGCATTTTTTTTCTCTTTATGGGCTTCTTGTTTCACATCCACTGACTTGATTATATTTATCTAGTTTGGTTTGAACTTTTTTTTATGTTTTTTGACTGTTGGAGTTTGAATCTATTTAGCTCAATGAAATTACTGATCAAATTTAAATTGCCATGACTGCAATCTCTTGTCTACACAATAACAAATCTAATTTATTAAGCCCATACTAAGGCTGTGTTTGGATATTGTAAAGAGTGAAGGAAAGGAAAGATAAAAAAATGTATGAAATTGCTTAAGAATGGATTCATTTCTTTGGGTTTTCAAGTGGCATTTGGTTTCATCAATGAATGAAATATTAAGTGTATTGGTTATCAGTTTATAACGAAGAAAAGGAAAGGGAGAAAAATCGATATGTTTCTTTACCAATCTGAATGGTGCAACTTCCATGGTCTAATATGCATCAATTTCCTCTGTTTTATCACATAAATCAAGCGAGGGAAAGGAAATGGAAATATTCAAAAATAGTATTGAAAAAAAAAAAAAAAAACGTTTCTTAGCAAGTCTTGTCATTTTCTTTTGTTTCCGAGATTCGAATAAAATCCTAAGATTTAGGAATCTAAACAGGCTTGTAGATGCATACACAAGAAAACAATCTTGGAAGTTGGAACAGAGCAAGTTGCTTGCTTATTCATCTGTTAATCTGCAAAATCCGTTTTAAGAGTGCAGATAAACCAACAACTGATCTCCATCACTAGCTAAAGGCCTAAAGCCAGTGATACTTGTCCTCGAATCATCAGTAGCAATACATGAAACCACAGGCTGATACCAAAAAACAAAATGAAAAATGAAACATTGAAATAAAGGGCATTGTTGCCGTTGGCTTAGGTGTGTACAAGTATGGTTGTGGACCTGTGGCATCAATGTGCAATTCTTGAAAGTATTTGTATGATATGGGGTGAATGGACTATAATAAAAAAGTCAGCCGTTTTTCAGAATAATTGATAGACAAAAGAAACCTAAATATAATCTTATTTATTAATATGGTATTATTACATATTAACATCAACTGTCTTGTTTTGACTATTGGAAAGCCAAAACTCATGTGGACCCCTAGTCCAGCTCCAAAACTCGGCCCTTGCAAAAACGTAAAAACCTCCAAGCTCAAAGAAACCTCTGAAACGGCGTCGTCGGGTAAGGGTTTCCTTGGTTCGAGAAGATGTTACCTTGGCAAAATGGTTTCCCCAGTTCAGTGACAGAACCAAAGATCCATTTACAGTGAAGAAAAAGGGTTTGATTCCGATTTTTGGAGAGAAAATCCATCTGATCTGAAAAAATGGCAGGGAGATTGAGCAACGTAGCGTCTCGGATCATGGGCGGAAACGGCGTCGTTTGCCGTTCTGTCGCGTCCTCTCTTCGACTCCGCTCTGGCATGGGCCTCCCCGTCGGCAAACATCTCGTCCCCGACAAACCGGTCAGCTTCCCTCTTTCTACCAAAACCCTTGAAATATATATTCATATGCGCTCAACACATATATGCATGTAATTATCAGATAACTAATTTGATTTTTGCTTCTCCAAAAACCCTAAAAACGTTTAATTTATCCTATTCCGCTTCAGGTTCCTGTAAATGACGAGCTGGTTTGGGACAACGGGACTCCATTTCCAGAACCCTGTATAGATCGCATTGCCGATACGGTTGGAAAGGTTAAAATTTGCCTTTTGCGAACTCCATTTTCTGATTCTCTTTTAGAATTTTTACTATTTCGCGGGTATAGAACTTTAACGTTTGCACATTTGTATCTTTTATATTCAGTATGAAGCGTTGGCTTGGCTGTGTGGAGGTTTGAGCTTCTTCGCGACTCTGGGATTACTTGCTGTGTGGAATGACAAAGCCTCTAAGATACCATTTGTAAGTCGAAATGATTCCCTAATTCGCTCTTGTGAATTTCCTGTAAGTATATTGATTATTAGGACAGATTACAATATAGTCTTGCTGAGGAAATTTATAATCTTTTGATTTGCTTTGCTGGTTTGGAAGTTGGATTGTAATGAAATCAACTTAATTGCTTGTTCAAATTGCGATTAATTTACTGAGAGGGTGGAGAGAATTTTTTCTTTTCCTCTTGTCTATCAATTAGAAAAAAAAAAAAAGGGTTTCTAAACAGACTGGGCTGGTAACATAATTTGTACTCTCAAGTATGAATCTTGTTTTGGTACACTTGTGAAGATGTACTATTTGTTTAACTGCCTGATGTATTGGGTACTTTAAATCTTAAAAAAGTGGTATTTTTTGTAGAACCTTGAATTTGTATTGGAAGCGCCTTAGTGAAGATTTACAGTCTCCTATATGGATGACGTGTCATTTAAATTTTTGTCTAAGCAACTATTGTGGAACAAACTGATGTTGAACTTGAATATATTTGGTGCAAGTATTTGAAGTAGGATTCACCATCAATTTAATTGCTGTTCCAATTGTTACAATGTATTGGACATAGATTACATTTGTATCGTCAGTCATATGCTTTAACCAAATGACTTTTGTGTGGCCATTGTAGTGGCTCTATACTTGTGCTAGAAAGAGTAACATTAGTTCCCTTCTTACTACAACATGAAACCACTTTCAACTTTATTCTAAAATAGTATCTCATAATTGATGTTGTGTGGTTGATGCTGGAGTCGGTTACCCGAACTACATCGGTAAAGTCGCTTGAGAAAAGTCTGGTCTGATCTTGCGCAATACCTCATATTTTTCGACTCCAAACTACATATGCAAAGTCGCTTAAGAAAAAGTTTGGTCTGATCTTGTGCAATAGCTCATATTTTTTCTGCCACATTTAAATGAGGAATGCTTTAACTTTGTGAGATACAACAACCAGATACAACACCTGTTGAATATGTTTTATTTTGGTTTTGTAATAATGAAATAACCCAAAAGTAGTTGAATTCTACACTCATCCTTCAATGGTTGTACTTCAACTTTATTTAACCACAGATATGTGTGCATTGGAATGGTTTTTGTCCTTGCCAGATGATGCTCAAAATGCTTTCAGCATATCTTTCTTGAGAAAAGATAAACCCATTGTTTTGTGTTCTTAAACTAAAAAATAAGCCCCTCATCTGAGGTTGTTTTTGTTTTTTTTTTTTTGTTTTAGACTGAAATACTGAATTGATAAGTAGTTCCACTGAAGTGCATATAATCACAAAGTCTGTCTCTATGACATTGATCATATAATCATATTATCTGCATATAATGATATAAAAGCACCATCTCTTGCATCCTAAGTGTTGCTTTTATAAACATGCTGGCACCTGAAATTAATACTTGAATTCACAAGATATGAGATATTAAATCGTACGCATTTTGTGGAACTAGCTAGAGATATATATTGCCTTCATGAGTTGACACACGCAGTGAGGCAAGTCCTTGGACATGAAACATCTTGGTTGGCCTATGAATACAAAGATGAGGTGTGGTGGGACTAGCTAGAGATATATATTGCCTTCATGAGTTGACACACACAGTGAGGCAAGTCCTTGGACATGAAACATCTTGGTTGGCCTATGAATACAAAGATGAGGTGTGGTGGGACATGTTTCCAGTGGAATTTTTCATGTGTTACTTGTGCATCTGAGACAATATAATTGGCATATGATTTATTATGGGCATTGAAACACATTCATTTCACAAAGATGGGTGAAAGATCGTGTTAACACTGAATCATGTATTTGTGTTGAAACTTGAACCATCTATGAAGTTTGCTTTGACTATAGTGCAAGAAGATCAAGATTGAGTGGCTGATAATCAAATGTATAGTAAAATACAAAAACAATGTTGTCAATCTTGGGTGTGTCAAGAATGAAGTTACAGGTCAAATCTGTAATGGAGATTGAACTAAAGGACCTCAGCTGCTATTTAACAAAAGGAGGACGATTTAGTCATGTCTCATGAATCGTATGACTGATCCTGTCATTGATCAAGTCCATTGGGTGACTCTCATAGATATAGAAACACTTTTAGAATTTTATTTATTTTAGCTAGATTTAACATTATTTAGAGAATGTTTGAGAATATTATAATTGGGGCAATTATCTTAGGGTATTAGATATATAATCTAAGGATACTAAAATATGCTAAAAAAAATTTAGCATCTTTGCTTTAGGAAGCTTGGTTTTTCAATTTAGAATTAGTTCCTTCATTTTCTTTTCCTTCATTAATAAAGAGGGGGAGTCATAGTATGTTGGTAGGTTTTATGAAATTTAAGGTTTAAATAGGTGTTCTCTCTCTCTCTCTCTCCTTTTCTGTAATTTCTCTTTGATAAGACCAAGTAGATCCTGTGTTGCGCCAATTTTCTTTTTCAAGACTTTGGATTTTTGGACCCAAAGTCATTCTTGTTCTGCATAAATGACTTATGGGCAGAAATTCCTGGAGAATAGGGCACTTAAACTGTCTCTTATGGCATTGGGGGAGGAATTGCTAGTGTGTTGTAACTTGTAAATTTCTTGAAGTGCTCATTGAATGCATTTAATTTATATAGTGAATTGAATGCCCATTGATCTGTAATTCGTTCTTGTTGACTACCCTCAAATTATGCTGTCGATTGATGAGACTCTCTTTTTGTTTTGAGCAGACACCAAAAGTCTATCCATATGACAACCTACGCGTGGAGCTTGGTGGAGAACCATAGATAGATCTGGTTGCACCTAAATGTATGAAAATTGCTGTTTTACATTTGTGTACTCTCCTGTTCATTTGTTTGCTTTTTGGAGTTTGGAACAGTTAGAATAATGCAGCATCTTTGCCTGTTGCCAAAAATAACATCTTCAAACCAATAGCCAATTTGGTTTTGCTTTAATTGCTTCTATGGTGAGTCTCAAGATAAGATTTATAACTTCATATTTTATTCATGTATTGTTGATCTAGTTACGACAGTGTCACATTGATAAATCTTCATTATTTTGCATGCATTGAAAAGGACGTTTTTATTTTATTTTTTATTTTTTGGTTATATTGGAGGGAATTCAACACCTAGATCTAACCTAATCTTAACCATTTTCCCCGCATACCAGCCTCGGTGGCTGTCAAGGAACAGGAAATGATTATTAGTCGTGAAATCTGCGTGCAGGGTGTTGATGTTTGGTGCAGTTGAACAGAAAGTATAACATGTTAGGCCTTTTAAAGTGAAAAATGAAAAGTGGACGGAAAAGGAATAATACATAAAGCACACGAAGAAAAAAGGAATTGAAGCTGAAACCTGCAATTGGTTTCCTAGTGGCACCCATAGTTTGTATCTTGAAAATAAAATGTTGAAATGTAAGAAAGTTTGAACAGGAATTTTTTATTTTCTATTATTTTAATGGAGGATCATGTTGTGGATTCTCCATGGCCACATGGTGTGGCATCACTTTCTGTGAGATGTCAAATGACAAATTTGTCAGACATGGCACATAGTGATTTGACTGTGTTATTTATATATAAAGGGGTATCTGGTTTTGGGGATTTATCTCGCAATGGTGGCGTGTGTTTGAAAATCGAAGTTGGCAATAGCAAGTGAAGTCTGTACAACTGAGGTATATATGCGGTCGTAGTTATTTATGTATTGGGCGTTGAAGAGCATATTTCTACTTCATTACAAAGATAAGTTCTGGCAATTCCAAATGCACTTCACAATTTTATTATTTGAACTTCTAATTAAGTTGCTTTTTAGACCCACTTGATTAATTAACAAACAAAATGCTTCATGGTTTATATATATATATATATATATATAATGGCAAGGGTATGAGATGTTTTACCTAGAAGACTTGACATGTAATTAATAATTACAAAAAAGGAGCAATCTGTTTCTGCTCAATTGGATTGCAGAGAAGAATGGACTTGGCAGACTTGGGAAGAGAATTGAAGACTTGGAACCTTGAAACTGGTTGAAGTTAAAAGTGTAAGCGTGTGTTTGGATTGCAGAGAAGATTAGCCTTGGGAAAGAAGTGAAGGATTTGAAACCTTAAAACTGGTTGAGGTAAAAAGAGATTTGGAACCTTAAAACTGGTTGAGGTTAAATGTGTGTGTGTGTGTGTGTGAGAGAGAGAGAGAGAAAGAGAGAGAGAGAGAGAGGGAGAGGGAGAGAGAGACCTTGTGGTATGACATTTTTTATTGTTGTAGACATTAATGGATATTTCTGTATTCCATTCTTCGTTTGATTACTTATAATAATAATTATTATTATTCATGATAATTTGTTCTCTTGTACAGTTCAATGAGTTGAAGCAAGCTGCTTCTCTTGCCCAGTAAATCATTCATTCTTGAGTGATTGAGTTCATGTCATAAATACTTCAATTAGTACGTTCAAGAAATGGGCAAAAATTAGATTGCATTTCTTCCATTTCTTATGACTTGTGAAGTCGCATTCCCATTAGATATGTCCGTAATATTAAAGCTCTGAGCTAAGCAATATATATATATATATATATATATATACATTAGGTTCGTTAACAATAGAACACAGCCCATGTGCTGCTCCTCTGGTTAAGATGTTGTCTGAAAACCCTGTTCTAGATCTGAAGGGAGAGGCCGCGAAGAGTTTAGTGTGTATGTGATTGGCTCCATACACTAACGAATGGTCACATTGTGTTCAACCTCTCTCTCTCTCTCTGAATTTCATGAAAGTAACAGCTTGGATGATTGCTGACATGGGGCTTGTCAACTTGGGAGGAAGGCAACTCTGTTTTTCTCCATTTTTAGTTTGCGATTGCAGATTTGCAGGGGTTTCCTCGTCAGTCTTCTCTGGGATGGATTCTCAAATCAGAGGCCAGGCTTGATGGCATGGGTGGCATGTGAAATTATGCAACATATTCTCTAGTTCTGAAAAACAACAAGAAGAAAGAAAACCATGGCTGCATCTGCATTCACTTTAGTGTTCTTACCTTGGGTACAATGACATTGAAGTTGAGTTGTGAAGAAGTAGCAAACTTTGATCATGGGATGTCCACTTAATTATCAACAACAGAAATCATTTTGATTATGGAATGTCCAACCGGTAAACTTGAATAAATTCGAATTATGAATCAGGGAGTTGGATTTGGATTGCAAAAATCTCAAAGACACGCACAACTTGGACATGAGCTAATTAATGGTGAGAAAAGGAAGAGGCAGAAGAATAAAAAGGAAGATTAACCCAAAACCTCGAGCATGATTCGTGCCTGAGTTGGTGTCAATAATACTTCAATCGGTACTTGAAAAAGGATTAGGCCAAAAGTAGCCTGCCTCTATTACACAATTTCCTTTTCCGTGAGGCACGGAGCCTGTGGTAAAGTTTATACATAATTATGCATAATTAGTGACCATACTTCACGGGATCTGCTCATCAACATGGCGGCAATTTGACATCAAAAGTTATCTGACATGCACCACGCCGAAAGTTTTGGGCTATGCCCCACGGAATCTACTCGAAAAAAAACAAAAAACACACACACACATATATATAGTTATCATCTAGTCAACAAATGTTAACTTAGTCTAAGTCAGTAAACAAGTGGCTGTTAGATCACTCAAGTGGCCTAAATTATTACTTAAATGATTGAAATCTAACAACTACTTAAGTGTTTGCTGACTTAGACTAAGTTAGCATATGCATACCTGATCATTTCAATATATATATATATAGGGCCGGCCCTGAGGCTTTGGGAGTCCTAAGCGAATTCCTAAAAAAGGGTCCTGCTATATAATGACATTTTGACACAAAAAATTGCATATAAATATTAAGTGCATTTTTTTTTTCTAACATTTATACAAAATTTGGTGGCATATTTCATTACCAAAATATACATTACAAGAAAATGCAACAACAACAATAAAGTTATTTTATTCTTTTTATTCTTCTTCGTTTCATCTTCGATTTTGCTTTTGGATGATTAGATCGTTTGATTATTGAAAAAATATGGATAAAAAATAAATTAGAATTTTGAATATTTAATTCTTAATTCTGGTATGATTTCTTGAATTTTAGATATTTGAAAGTTAAAAGATGTGGAAAGTTATGTTGAAACCATATCTTTATATATTAAAATTTCTATACTAAAAGTGATTATGACAAAAGTTAGGTTGCAAAAGTTGGGGGCTCCTAACTTTTGTCATAATTACTTCTAGTATGAAAATTTTGCCAACCATTCTATTATCTCTCAAGTTGTCACAATTACACCATTTCTTAGGCCTTGTTTGTATAATATTTTCTTAAAATCACTTTTGGAACTTAAAATTCCATTTGATTTAAGGAATATGAACATAATCACTTTTAATACCAAAAGTTAAGGATCCATAACTTTTGCCACAATCACTTTTACTATAAAAATTATGAATGTGAAGGCATAATTTGAACATAATTATAAAGAAATATGTGAAGAGATAATTCTCCAAAAGTGATTTTAGAAAAATAAGATGACATAAATGGGCCTTAGATCAAGTGGAATTTTGAGATCTAAAAGTGATTTTTGGAAATGTTAATGTGAACATGCCCTTAATTGATAATTGATTTTGAGTTGTTTGGTTGCTAAGAAAATATGTATCATTTGTGGGCTCTATTTTTTAACAAAATTTTGGGGACCCAAAGTGGCGGCATTGTTTGCTTACCCTCCGAGCCGGCCCTATATATATATATAGAGATGATACTATAAGACCAATCTTATGCAAAGTCGTGTAATGTTGGCTCCATATGATCAATTTTAGACGACAGTTCGTAAAACTGACTGTTGGATTAGATGCCCCTCCTCTATATGTCATGCCTGCAAAAAATCATAGTAATCCGACGGTTGTTTTTTGAAATAACTGCAGTTAAAAAAATGGTGATATTTTGAAGAACAAATAAGTTGCATATTTTCACAATGACATATTTCAAAAACCAACCTTCAGATCACTGTGATTTTTTGCAGGCATGACATACAGAAGAGGTGCATCTAATCCAACGGTCAGTTTTACGAACTGTCATCTAAAATTGATCATATGGAGCCGACCTTACGCAGCTTTGTGTAAGGCCGGCCTTATAGTATCATCCCTATATATATATATATATATATATAATCCTCCAGAAGAGTGATGAAAGTAACAAGCTTGGATGGTTGGTTGTGGCTTATTGATAGGGAAATTGTCGATTGACTTTGCACTGTCTAGCTAGTGGGGCTCCCAGTGTGCTGAAATTGCATCTCAACCTCCTCTTCGTTCTCATTAGAGGGTTATGTTGATGTTGATCGAAGCTGCTGTTTAATTCCCTTTGCAGTACTCCCATTAAAGTCTCTGAGTTTACTTTGACTACTAAATCAATCTAAACGTACCCATTTTGTTGGCTTTTCAATGCCTATAAATCTGCTCTATTTCTTTTCCATATATATCTCTTTCTTTTATTCATCTCGGATTTTTTCTATATATGCCCGTTTTTGAACAAAGTATATATATATATATATATATGAATCCCGTTAATGTGAGAACTTCTTATATGAGAACTTGACATTTTGGCCAATGTAAAATGAGTATTTTAAAAAACTGACTGTTGGATTTAATATTTTTGTTATGTATGACAGACATGCTAAAAATTACAGTGATTGGACCACTGGTTTCTTAAATATAGATTGTGAAAAATTAAATACCTAAATAATGTTTAACAGTCTGTATTTAAGAAATCAGTGGTCCGATCACTGTAATTTTTGGCATGCCTGTCATACATAGGAAGAATATTAAATCAAACGGTCAGTTTTTTAAAATACCCATTTTACATTGGCCAAAAGGTCATATAAGGAAGTCCTAATAGGAACAAGACTATATATATTTATATACACACACACACACACAGAAGTGCTAATATAAGGTGCACCTGATGCTTCTAGCATCATGTGCCCTTTTGTAGAGCCAATTGTGGAGTAAAATTTAGAAAACTGACCGTTAGATTAAATACCCCAATCATGTATGTCATGCTTGCCAAAAATCACAGTGATCCAATGGTTGGTTTATGAGAAAACTGACTGTGAAAAACTATGATTTATTTGTTCTTTAAAATGTTATCATTTTTTTATAGTCAGTTTTCTCAGAAACCAACCGTTGGATCACTGTGATTTTTGGCAAATATGACATACATGATTGGGGTATTTAATCTAACGGTCAGTTTTCTAAATTTTGCATCGCAATTGGCTCTACAAGAGGGCACCTGATGCAAGAAGCATCAGGTGCACCTTATATTTGCACTTCTGTGTGTATATTTATATAAATTTTTTTAAGTAAGGTTTTTTTTTTTTTTTTTCTGTTATTTGGTGCATTTTGGAGAAGTTTTTGATTTCTTGATTGAGATAGATAAACCCAAAAATGATACTAAACCTTGGAATTGAATTGATAAGTTGTTCTAGAGAAGTGTACGTATAGTACTTATTTAATCACATTGTTCCTGATACTAACAATGCATATTATCGGATCATACAAAATATAAAAGCACCACCGTTCCATATCCATCCTAAATGCTGCTTTAATTTCTGATCAATCTTAACAGGCCGACACCTGATCGAAATTAAAACTTTGAATCAGATACGATTATAAAAGAAATTTAAAATATGCTTGTGGGGGCCGGGAGCTAGTTGTAAACTATATATAATGCCTTCATGGTGAGGGAAGCCCTTAATTGGTATTGTGGAATCATAGTTGTTGGCCTATTATTAATACAAAGATAAGACGTGGGGTGACCATGGTGCCAGACTTGGTACCAGACTACCAGTAAGTGGGGTGACCATGGTACCAAAGCTAAACTTCGGTCCCTCAATTGCTATTTGACGAAGGGACCAGAGTTATTCAATATGAACAGGGACAGGCCACGAAGAGTTTTGCGCGTCCATTGAATGGTCTCTTTCTCTATCGATCTTCTCTGTCTGGAATAAAATCTGATCGAGGAACCATTGAAAGTCAAATATAACTGTCATTGCAGACTATTGTGTGTTTTTGTTGATGTGTATATACTTTAAAAATTAATTAAAGAGTTGGTCTCTCAAGCTAGATGCCTTACTGTTCTTTGGTTATGGCAAATTATGCATAATTAGCGACCGACATGCATGGAAATTTGAGGTCAATGTTTATCTACATGCACCACAGGATCAAGTCCGCATAATCCAGAACTGTCATGTAAGTAAACAATAGTTAGCTTGGATTGTTGTGGCGGTACTTAAGCTTGGATTGTTGTGGCGGTACTTGTTGATTTTACACAGGCAAGTAGGCTTTATGCATATGCCAAGTGGGCTAACAGCATCGGATCTACGCCATTGTATTAAGAAATTATTTCATGAGGCAGATATATATATTTCAGGAATGCTAGTATCAATTGACCTTCTTTAAAATCACTTGCTTAGTATATTTAAAAAAACTTTATTGTTAGATTAGATATTCTCCTCTTATGTATGTCATGCTTGTCAAAAAGCACAGTGAATATTCAATGGTCGGTTTCTGAAATAATCAAATGTGAAAAAATGGTAATATTTTAAAGAAAAAAAAATCACATTTTTCGCAATGACATTCTTAAAAAAACCGATCATTGGATCACTATAATTTTTTATAGGCATAACATACATAAGAGTGATATCTAATCCAACGCGCGGTAAATTTTTTCAATATATATATGTTTTGTAAATGGTTTTAAAGGATGTCACTTGATGCAAGGTGCATTAGGTCCAACTGATACTAGCATTCCTGGATATATATAACCCCATAAATATGCAACATCTATCATGGAATAAACACGTGAGAAGTATTGTACACCTAGAAAGACATATCTTCAGCTCATCGAAATATTTTTCGTATGAGAAGAGTATGCATGTGCTCTAATTGTGAGTAATGGTGACTTGAATTTGATCAATGATCTTACATTGATATTGATTTGTCTAGGCTACGTCCGACCTTTTTGGATTAATTTCTTGTAAAATTACTTTGGAGCTCAAAATGCATACTCATCTGGATAGATGGAATGATAATCACTCATAGATGACTCGAGGGATTATAACATGGTTGGCCAAAGGTAGGCCCTTTAGCTTCTAACATTATCACTTCTAGGTCATGAAAATTTTAATATTGAATAGATGGTTTGGATGTAACTCTTAGGGCCTATTTGTGTTAGCGTTTTTTAAAACAACTTTGGGAGAACTATTTGTTTACATATCTCTTTAAAGTTATTTTCAAATAATATCTCCATGTATCAAAATTTTCATATTAGAAGTAATTGTAGCAATAATAGGAGCCTCGTACGTAACTTTTGTCACAATCACTTCTAATATGAAAATTTTTCCATCCATTCTATCACTTCTCAAGTTGTTCAAAAATGATTCTCAAACTATTTATTTAATCAAGGGCAAATTTTAGCTCCAAAAGTGATTTTAAGAAAATTTAATGCAAACGGGCTCTTAAAAGATCGATACGTGATGAGATAGTTCTCCGAAAATGAATTTAGGCAAAGTTGGTTTAAATGGGGCCTCAATCTCTTATGGGTAAAATGAATATATATCCATCAATTTGGAGTCCGCATATGTCTCGGAAGACTTTACAACCCTATGCCGAGTATGGTATGCAATACTGATTTGGCAACCCTATTTCACCAAAGAAGTCTTCTTTGGTGACTTTCACTGGATTCGATTACCATTATTTTTTTTTTCTCCACATATTTGAATGCGACCCATCTGATTGTTACAAACCATCTGATTGTTACTCAGCTTCCCAACTGAAATTAACCATTCACAGTCCAAATTTCATTTCATTTTTAAACTAAGTGACAGTAATGGCATCTGTAGTCACGTGACCTCCGGTTTTAACGTCAACAGCATTCTTAATCATAGTTAATTCACATATTATAATGATCAATCATGAAAGTTTTACCTTATAATTTATTAACAATACACCTGATTATAGTGCTTTATTAACAAATTTGTAATTAACATTGAAGAAGTTTTACATTATTAATTCAATATTCCATTTGCAAGTCTGGTAATATAGATGAGGACAGTAGACAACAAAAATTGCTTTGGTTATAAGATGTCCAAGTAGTACGCAAGTCTGTTAGCCTAATGACATGTATCCCTATAATTAGAGAGTTCTTGAGTTGAAAGCTAGCATAGGAAAGCATAAGTACAGAAAAGGAAGAACATGATAAAATATATTCAACCCAAGGGTGGGTAGCTTAGTAGTTGAGCAAGCAGGACTAAGGGTGTACCAAGTCCCTTGGTCCTGAGTTCTACTCCCACTAACTACTAATATTTTGAACCACGGACCACAAGACGCAAGCTTTATTTCGAAAGTCTTGTTCGGGGTGCAGGATTAGTAATACTGAACTGGAGAAAATTACAAGGCTCTTGCATGTGAAATTTGAGTTGGACAGCATGACCCCATTTTTATTTTATTTTTTAATTTGGAAGCTTCTTGCTGTGCAAATGAGAACCCCAAACAGCCTAGTGAAGCCCTCTACCTTAGAAAAATGGCTTACTGATTCCACTTGAAAAGAGCACTTTTGTATCCTGTGTAAAACCCAAATAATTACCCAGCCATTATCATTAATTGTAATGTTTTGTCTTCTATTTTCACCACATGAAAACAAATACCAAAGTCCAACATCTCTCTGAAAACCATCAGTTCTCAAATCTCAGATGGCATTATTTTTAAATGCATAATTTCTTACATACAAAGTAATCACCAAGGCTTGCAATAAAGTAAGGACCCTATAAAACAAGAGGAAGGAGAGAAATAATTTTATTTGTGAGGGAAAGAGAAATGACAACTAACCAATACACAAAACTCCAAACTCCGATCCATAATCTTATCCTCCAAGTTGCACTGCCAGCTTATGTCGGGCAATAAGATCCAATGTGTTCACATGGGTTTCTTTCTATTTTTAATTGCCCTAACAAATCACAATACTATATCTATATAAACCCTAACCCACTTCTTCATTTTGTACATCACTTAAATTCTCTCTCTCTCTCTCTCTCTCTCTCTCCAAACATATTAACCTCATATTTCACAAACCATCATTTGGTGTCTTTGAGAGATGGCCTCAAAGACTCTATCAACAGTTGCCCTTCTCCTCTCCCTCAACCTCCTCTTTTTCACTATGGTCACTTCAACTTATGTCCCTTGCCCACCACCACCATCAAAACATCATAATAACCCCCCCAAATCCCCACCATCCAAGTCCCCACCAGCTAAGGCCCCACCATCCAAGTCCCCACCATCCAAGTCCCCACCAGCTAAGGCCACTTGCCCTAAG
>JAESVK010000967.1:1007849-1032013 GCA_017140935.1 Hamamelis virginiana
GTTGAGCTTGCTGCTGAATTACTGTGGAAAGAGCGTTCCATCTGGCTATAAATGCACATAAACCTGCTCGATCTCTATCTCAATCACCATATATTTGTCTTATCTTTTTATTTAACATGTCTGCTTTTCTTTTTGTGTTTCTACTTTGGATTGTTTATGGGTTATTCGGTGCATTTTGTATAGGACTAATATATAGTCCTTCTCAGTGTTACTATATATTGATTTGTGGATGCAAGGTTTCTCACCTTCTTCCTCATCCTCTACTGCCTTTGATATTAAATTAATAGTGAGGATAAACAAGCTGTATGAATAAAGTGATCGAGAGGTTTCAGATGAAAATGAATACAATCTACTTGTTTTTCTAATGAGTTTATATAGATCTTATGTATTGCTTCTTATTGTATTACAAGCTAGAAGGCAAATATTTGTACGTACTACTTCAAACTTTAAAAAGCATTGGAGGAAAATACAGCCATGCAGGTGATTGTAATTTCCCAGGCATTGGAACTATGTGCTAGCTTATTCATATCACATGCTAATCAATAATCATATAAAACATAGCAATGTAAGTCTTGTTTGACAGCACTACAGGCATACTTCTTTCACTCATTTAATTTTTCAAGGAGACAAGGAGCCTTGGTTAAATAAATAAACTATATACAACAAGCTTCAATAGCAAAGCATATCAATTAAATTGTTGAGATCAATCAATATATGCATCACTCTGGTGCTTAATTAATCAATATTTTAAAGGGAAAAAAAAATGAACCAGCAAATATGTCCTAATAGGTCTTATAGCATGTATTTCCATTAATTTTAAGGTGTTTCAAGTTTGAGAACATATATAGATTAATATTCCCTGTAGGTCTTGCGACTTGTATTGGCTATTTAAAAAAATATATATATAGTTTGGGTTCGAGAATATAGAAGTGCATTAATAACTTTTTATTAGTATCAAAACAGATTAATTTACAGAATAGATCATATCGATCGCGACACCAAGGGAACAAAGAAGTGGCAAGGAGGCCATAGCTAGGACAATAAAGGCCCCTACCTTAAAACAATAGAATAGCATATATTCTCCATATTTCATTGGATTCCAATTGAGTCAATAGTGAGCTAGGCTGGAGACTGGGTCAGCTCATCTTGGATCATATGCATGACCAAGTACATTTTGATGTAAGGTCATTGATCATTCCAGGGACATAGTTATCCCAAGCTAGCGGGGAAAATAATTAGATCAAACCCAGCCAGTAATTAGTCACGTACCCTACTTAATTAATTGATCTATAATGCTAGTCAATTACATGGAAAAAAGAAAAAAGAAATACAAAAATTCAATAGTCCGATCCCTAATTACGCTAGTCTAAAAGGTTTGAATTCGAAATTTCTTTCAATAAGGATTACTTAATTGACAAGCTAGATTAGTTAATTTGAGTAACTATGAGAAAATTTGGCTTTACATGCAATTACTAGTCATTTACAATTTATTAAAATCTAGCCCATTGAGCAACAACATTTATAAATGGTCTCCTAGCTATCATTAATCCGATCGAGATATGCAATCTTTTTAACAATTGATACAGTGCGCGCTTTGTTCTTTTTTAATCATTCATAATGTTTTACGCATTAGAGCATCCTTAATTGACAAACCCAAACACATTTGACAGTGTTAGATATAGAAGATGAAAACCCAAACACATGCACACCAAAAGAAGGGTGTATTCTTTGAGGAGGAGACGAGATCTTATTAAATATAGGTAAAGCACACGCTATAAGTAGTAATCGATGTGCATGGGACAAAGACTGCATAAATTCTTTATTTTATTTTTTTAATTGTCAAACGAAAGGAAATTTACATTTAGCTTACACAAACAAATATATACTCAGATTAACAATGCTGCGGTAGGTTATACATTCATGCTTGAATTATTGTGAGAAATTTTACCCTCTCACCATTATGCTTTCACAATAATGGATCGATCTGACATTAAAGTGTACAGATTACTTTGTTCCATTAAATGTAAAAAGCATTCTTGGTTAAGTTTGATATATAATAATTAATATTGCCCATACATCCAAGTGTACCAAATCTTTGGTCCATGCCACACTCCACATCGATTCATGCATCAAGGAGGAGAGAGAAGAGGAGAGAGAGAGAGAGAGAGAGAGAGAGAGAGAGAGAAGAAGCTCTTAATTTTAAGCATATATATGCAACGACAATTAAAGGAGATGCTCCTTTCAAGAATCAAGGCCATGCGTGGCTTGTTTCTAGAGCCATTTTCATGTCTGTGGCAATTGGCATGACCTTATATTATATATAAGAGAACTCGATCATGACATCACATCAGCATTCATGAACCAATTGAGGACCCAGTCTCTTTATATTGCATGGCTTCTGCTAAAGTGCTATACCTTGTACTTGATTACTTCGATCTTGACTAGCTGGGAAAGTATATATATGGTTGAAAATTGAAGATTAGATGCTAAACATTTTTTTAATATTTTTTATTAGATGCTATATAATATAATGGGAGGAAATTGCAAGATGTCAAGGATTCTATATCTTTTCTTTGTGTGTTTTTGTATTTTTTAATATTTTATTTTATTTTGAACAAATACACATTTCCCCATTAATGATAACGAAAAGAAAAGAAAAATTTACACTATATTCTCTTTAAATTTGGTTCACAAAATCATTGTTTTGATGCTAACATTGCAAAATTTTGGTTGGTCGCCTAATTAATTGGCATGAAGAAAGAGTAGTCAAATCAAAAATTTGGTTCCGCAATTTTTATCTGTTTCATCTCAATGCAAGTGACTGGGATGGAACCGAAGTGGACTAATCTAACCAATCCGTCCACAAAAATTTAAAAAAAAAAAAAAAAAAAAGGTGTAAGATCAGTAAGACAATCTCCAAAGATAAAAGAGGAGCTTGCACTTTGCACCCATATAAAACGAAAAGAGACAAAGAAAAGGGATCAAAAGGTTATGGAATGATAATTAATTTAGTCTGGTAAAGAGTCACAGGTTGAGATTTTAAGGCCTTTTACCAAGCATGAACTCCCACATCATGAGTTTACACGGATCCCCAGATACGAGACTCATTGAATTTTCCAAATAAAAAACCATTCGGAATTAATGGAAAAACTCGAGCAATTATCATCCCTCACTACAAAGATCGAAATACAAGATATTATTGTGAGATTCATTCATTCTAATTAACGTGACATATATATATATATATATATATATATATATATATATATTTACTTTCTTCTTTTAATCAAGAGAAATCTAATTAACTTTTTAACCTTAATTACTAATTTACTGCTGCTGCAGTGCTGCACCTGCTGCTTGAAAAATGTGGGTATATAATTTCTTTTTTTAATATAGGGAATTTTATTTCAATATTTCTGTAGTTTGAAAAAATTCCCTACATAAATTTACAGTTCCAAAATTTACCTACATGCACCTATGTACCATTATTTGGACTTTTTGCCCTTCTTAATGGTCAATTTTATTAAAACGTGTGCAAAATTTTTACACACAATCCATAATATTACTCATAAATTCCCAATTTACAGAACCTCAATCTCCAAAATAATGAATACTTTCAAATAACACATAATCCCAATCTCCAAAATAATGAATAATCCCTAGTTTTGCTAACAATCCTTAATACCCTTTTTTTTTAACAATCACCAATTTTGCTAACGTACAATCTCCAATCACCAAATTTTTTACATTAAATTGTAACCTTACATGTCCCATCAAATCATAAAGGTGCTCAATACCCAAAATCACACATAATTCCCAAATTTATTCATGATCCCCAATTCCCATTTCAAACCATAATACCCAAAATAACATAAAATCCCTAGTACAGAATTTTTGTACACAATCTCCAATTTCCATTTACATGATATATATATTTTTTACTTAATATTGTGATATTTACAATATGATTTTTTTCACATTTGTCGTATAATTAATGTGATTTGATATTATAAAATTGGGGATTCTTTTCAAAATTGGGGATTACATGCAATTTGGGGGATTGAGATTTCTTCACAAAATTGGGAATTCACTATAAATGTGGGGTTTTTGTTATGTGAAGGGCATTTTAGAAAAAAAATATTTTGATCATTTTTTTTAAAAGGTGGGTTTATGTAAAGAATTTTTCCAAACAATAGGAATATTAAGGTAAAATTCCCTTTAATGTATGAAAAAAAAAAAAGTACAGAAGAAAAAATGGTTTCACATGTTCCCTTGGTGAAATGAATTCAGAAGAGATACAGGCCGGCCGGACTGGACTCTGCATGCACTGAAACCCTATACTGATTCTGCTGATTCAGACTACTTTTCTCCTTCTTACCCAAAAGACAAAAAAATAGACCTCATGCTTGGCTGTAATTTCAGACCGCACTTTGGCTAAAAACCATGCTATAATCATTCTTAGTGACAGTCCAAAGATTAAAATGGAAGAAACCCTTAAAATTAAGCAGTCGACTAAAATGGAATCCAACCGAAACTTAGAGAGAGAGAGAGAGAGTCATGGGAATACGTGAAAGTATGAAACTGGACTTATTTCTGAATTGAAATGCATGCATTCACGGATTGAATACAAGCAGTCACGGACTGAGTATTGAAATTCGCAATGTACCAACAACATTCCAAACTCTTCAATTTCATTTCTCAATTATACGCCTGCTATATCCTCTTTATTTTCGTGTTTTTTTTTTTTTTTTTTTTTTTTTTTGGTGTGATCTAATCTATAACTAGCAAGCTTGTACCAATGTACCTCTTTTTCAATTCCATTACATACATGATAGAATCCAGCTGTCACGAGTTGCTCATCAAATTCACCTATAAATCTTAGAAATTTTCAAGCAAATCAAACTCCAATAAGATCAACATCCAGCTAGTAGTAATCCTTTAGGAATCCAGAGTAATGATGGGTTCAAAGGTTACAGCTATGTTCTTCATCTTCATGATATTCATGTTGATGGCATTGCCACCTATACATGCTTGTGGTTACTGTCCACGCCCATATCCACCTTACCACCGTCCAAGTCCGGGTGGTCGACCGACAATTCCTCGACCACATCCACCGACCACCAAACACCCACCGCACCATGGAGGGCGCCCGCCAAAAGTATCGCCCCCATCAGTCAATCCACCTGGGCCTCCAGTGATCGTCCCGCCAATAATAATCACTCCGCCTGTTACAAACCCTCCGGTAACAAACCCTCCAGTTACAATTCCGCCACCCTCTTCCACCTACCCGCCTTATACACCTAGCCCTCCTGGTGGCGGAGGCGGTGGTGGTGGAGGAGGTGGTGGTGCTCCCGGTATTACCCCTCCACCACCGGCTACGAAGACTTGTCCGATTGATGCGCTTAAATTAGGGCTCTGTGTGGATGTGCTTGGAGGGTTGGTGCATATTGGATTAGGGAACCCAGTGGAGAATGCTTGTTGTCCTGTGCTTCAAGGGTTGCTAGAGCTTGAAGCAGCTATATGTCTTTGCACTGCTATAAGGCTCAAGCTTCTTAATCTCAACATATTTATTCCTCTTGCTCTTCAAGCCCTTATAACTTGTGGAATAACCCCTCCTCCAGGTTTTGTATGTCCTCCACTCTAATAAGTGCATGTACTTAACTGTTAAAGTGAGCGAGTCCTGCATATTTTGGTTTAATGGTCTTTGCTTTTCTGTTAGGGTACGTTTTGGTTGTTGTTGATGTTACTTGTGTTTGGGTTTGGTTCCTTTTTGTTTTATGTGTAGAATTTGACTTCTGGTCATATATGTTGAGGTGGATGTCTGATGGTGTACTGTTTTTTGAGTACTGTTTTTTGGCTCTCTAGTCTAATTTGAGTACCTCTCTCTCTCTCTTTCTCTCTCTCTCTCTCTCTGAGTTTGGCTGGTTATTAACATTACCTAGAAGATGCATGGTAATATATTATGATTCTTAGCTATCAACAAATGCTATCCAGCTCATGCCGTACCCTTCCAACCTCACTTTGACGGAACCAACAGTGAATAATAGCTTCATACAGGGGTTACTCTAGTTATTCACTTTTTCTCTTTTGATTTCGGTTTTAGGCAAGAGCTAGCTTATGGCTTCCTAATTAATTAGTCAAATAAATATGTACATTAATTCACTAAAAAGGGAGATAGAGTTAACCCTATGAGCACCAACGACCTGCAATCACACACTACAAGATACAACAATTAATATCAAGACCTCTAAAAAATCCAAAATATTACAGAATTCCATTTAATTCAAAATAATTCAGATTGGATCAAAAGTTCATGAATTGGATATATGGAGGGCAATTACATAGGTTAAGCTGGAATTAATGCTCACTCAAATAATTCCCATATCAGTCACGGAACAACGAAACATACCTGTGATCTCATAAGTTTTTTGAACAGTTCACAATAAGATTGTGCTCTCCAGTGCTGTCTTTTTTGTAGTTTGATCATAATAGAGCGGACTCAAATGCATGTCTCAACCAAAATCAGTACATATATGTTTGGCAATGTATTCAATTATGTGCATTGACAGATATTATATGAAAAAGGTGACTGGACTCTTGAATGTGTCTGTTAATTTGTTTGAGAGCTTGAAAGTGCCAAAAGAAGGTTCACGGGTGTGAAATGGTGGTTAGAGGGGACCATCGAATTTATTTAATTGAAGAGACATGCCAACAAGAAGAGGCCTCTTCACCATAATTACATGTATATTTTTAGTGGGGTCATACTGAATGTCACACATTATAAAGTAGCTAGATTGCTGTTACTGGAACTTAATTTGGTAATAAAAAAACATCACACGAAATTAATTGAGGAATTAAGATTTTTAGAATTGCACTGGTGAGGAGTTACAAATTAATAAGTTGAATGTTCTATATATAAGAAGAGAAGACCCACAAGTGAATGTACGTTGAAAGCAGCTCCATAGTATCTTATTTCGAGTGGAGCACATGGTGCTTTACATCCTAAATTTATTTTTTTTAAATCTCAAATGATTCTAAGCCCTTCATTTATTATCAAGAAAAGAGTTTGATAAAAAAGAGGACGGCTGCATCACACATTTTTGGGGGCAAGTTTTTTGAAACGTTTAACATATTCCTTTCGAGTAAGGCTATGTATACAAGGAGTATCTCATTGTTGTTAGCTCTATCTCTTTAATTAGTAGTTGAGTACATCTCTAGAATGATTATAAGATGCTCCTGCATATAATCAATTTGTATGTTGAGGACTAGATATATATGAGTCTCATTACCAAATACTTACACATGTTTGTAAAAGCACGTTAAAAGTTAACTGGGATGGAATTAAGCAAAGAAAATTAAACTTTGACACGGCTGCATTGCTAATATTGAAGGTATTTGGAGCTAATTTCTTAATAAAAAAATTCACTTGCAGTCCCCCAAATCAGTTGCATGTATCAAAAGCCATGTTAGAGACACACTAATTGAAGAAATTAAGTTTCTTTAATTTATACTGTCACTCTTGGAAAATTTCTACATAGGTACTCCTTAATTAGAAATTAATCATCTCTTAAATCATTATTGTAGCAAAATCACATGGGATAAAAAGTATTCAACACAGTGGATTATGAATATGATTAACCTCATCAACTTTTGAGAATTAATGTTGGCTAGCTAGCTAGTCAAAATCAAACAGTTTGGCAAGGAATCTTTGCTTTATAGATATCAAACATAATTGATCTTTCTTTTTCCTTTTTGTTTCTTGAGCCATGTGATGATGTTAGCTTGCTTCTTAGCAATTTGACAATTTCTGGGTCATGGGCTTACAGTGCAGAGACAAATTGCTAAAAATTATTTTTTCCAGTGTCCTTTTATATATATATATATATAGGGTATGCCATGGTCTCTAAAGCTAGACTTGTATATTTCAGCTACAGTACCTTTTAGGAATAATATCTTAGAATCATCGAGCATGTATGTACGTGATGAGTAACAGGCCAGTGGCAGCTGCGATGATTCGACCTTATCAAACACCCTACACTCCATCATCTCTACCATTCAAGTAGTGGTGGGTCATTTCTCAAACTAAAATATATCAATATATCATTTGAGTGATCGATCAGGACCACTAAGAGGCTGTATATATATATAGATATATATATATATATATACATACAGAGGTGCTAATGTAAGGAGCACTTGATGCAACTTGCATCAGGTGCCCTCCTCTATAGCCACCTGTGATGAAAATTTTTAAAAACTGATTGTTGGATTAGATACCCCTATAATGTATGTCATGTCTGTCAAAAATCACAGTGATCCAACGGTTGGTTTCTGAAAAAACTGACTGTTAAAAAATGATAACATTTTAAAGAACAAAAAAGTCATAGTTTTTTAGCAGTCAGTTTTCTCTGAAACCAACCGTTGGATTACTGTGATTTTTGTCAGACATGACATACATTATAGGGGTATCTAATCCAACGGTCAGTTTTTAAAAAATTTTCATTACAGGTGGCCGTAGAGGAGGGCACCTGGTGCAAGTTGCATCAAGTGCACCTTATATTAGCACCTCTGTATATATATATATATGTATGGATATCATTTACGGATGTGGACAGCATGGTAAGGTGGATGCATTTTTAGTTTTTAACCACACATTGATCTTGAGAACGATATGTACAAGGAATATCAATGAGCATAGTGATATTGTGAGCCCGGTATGTACATTGTTAGGTGTCATAGTGAAAAGTGTAACTCATCAAAATCCTTAAAAACAAAAAAAACAAAAAAAGAAAAAAGAAACAAAAAAACAAACTCATCGATCACAATCTTACTTGGGTAAGAGATTAGGTTAGATTAATTAAGGTTGATGTTACTTACTAGTACATATTCTTTTTTTCTTGGTTGAAAACCAAAAATTAACACCGACGCATGCAGGATTGAAATATATATAAAAAAAATTTTCACTAGGAAATTAGACTCCTTATTGCATGGATAATATTTCACTAGGATAATTAGACTCCCAAATAAAATTTGTTCTAAGTTGAAGACCTAAATTAATTAAAAAATCTGCTATTTCTATCTGTATAAACATGAAAAATTCTAACGTTAATGACACTCTCTAAAATAATCCTCTTATTTTCTTTTAATTTTTTTTTTTGGGGTGGGGGGAGGGGGGGTGGTTTAAAACTCTGAATTAATCTTTATATCATTTTTAATTTATTGCTTGCTAATTAACATTTTGACTGATCGAATTGGTCTAAAATTAAATTGATAAGGTTTTGCTTTTAAAAAACCAAAAAAGAACAGAAAAAAAAAAAAAAGGTACTTTTAAAACCTTTAATTAATCAAATGGTGCCTCCAGCAGTCAAACTCTTGCCTTCCGGCCCAGCATGTATGCAGCGAAATGTACGGGCTTATGCTTCTTCATCTCTCTGCTGTTGGGGTGGGCATGCACTCCTCTCCTCCAATGAAGGCTTGTATATATATTAAACAAATTAAATCAAACATTAACCATTACCAAAATTAATTGAAGGGCTTACTCCATAAAGTGCAGGGTGTACGTCATATGAAAAATGAAAGCTACCTTTGAGAACATGAAATCAATGACCATTAATTTTTCATAAAAGTACACTTGTAAAAATCATTAAGAACTGAACAAAACACAAGGTATTACAGAAGGAAACTTATTCACCACTATTATCCCACCAAATCACACAAGCACTAGAACAAAAGAAACAAAAAAGTCACAACTTACATCACACTGTTACAGTAAAGAACGAATTTCATAACGAGCGAAAGCCATGCATTGAGAGAGTGAGAGAGAAATTAAAATAGAAATTGTACGTTTAAGCACACTGGAACCCAGATGGGGCTGTCTTGCCACAAACATTGAGAAGCAAGGTAAGAGAAACTGGGATATTGAGGTTGATGCCCAAAATGTTAGCTTTAATGGCAGTGCAAAGGCAAACAGCAGCCTCAAGGTTAGCAAGGCCTTGAAGGAGAGTGCAGCATGGAGATGTAGCAGGAGTACCCACCACAACATTAACTAACCCAAGCAAGTCAGCACATACACCTAATTTTAATGTATCTTTAGGGCACTTGCCCGTGGGAGAAGGACTAGGACTTGGGGTTGGCTTTGGCCTTGGAGAAGGGCAAGTGCCACATGCAGTGACAAGGGTAAAGAAGAGAAGATTGAGTGAAAGAAAGAGAGCAAGTGATGCAGAATTGCCCTTGGAACCCATCCCTCTCAAAACCCTAAAAGATATTTTCGTAACAATAGTACTGGCTATTAGGAATTGTAGTGGTAAGCAATTAGAGGGGGAGAGAAAGAAAGAAATTAATGTGATCGATGTGGGATGGAGAGATATGGAGTGAGGAGGTGGGTTTTTATAATGTGTAACGAGTAGTATGAGTTGAAATAAATAAATAAAAAAAATTGATTTTTTTTTAATAAATAAAATAAAATAAAAATTACGTAACCCATGTGTGGCCTTGGGAATTTAGCTGGCATGAAAACCAAAAGGAGGCAAAGTTTTGGATTTTTGTGAGGTAGAGATCGATTGAGAAAATTAGTTGATAAATCCTCAGTTTGTGGATCCAGCCCTAGACTTGTGGCTTGTAGTGGAACAATCCTACTGGTGCAGCGCGTCCACATATGCATGATATTTGAAGGGTTTAATCTATCACATAATTAATGGCCCCCATCATTTGCTTGGGGTTACCACATCTGCAGGCAATATGTGAAAGTAAGTCCTACAACACTCGTCTGCTTGCATATGAGCAACTGCTTGAGTTTTAGACATCTCATATAGTGCCTCATAGGCTGGCTTGGTTTGGAAGGATCTGATGTCGGACCAAGACGTCCACTCTACTCTATGGCTGCTGTGATAGAAACTTGTCAAGCTATTGGAGATGTAAGGTCGTAAGAAATAGGATTATTTTAGATCGATTTAAGGGTTGAGTGCTTGTTTGAATATAGAAGTAGAAGCGACGCAAGTTGCTCTTGATGTCTAGCTAAAAGTACAAGTTGAGTATATTTGGATAAATAGATAGAATTAGATACTTTACTTTTTTTTGGGTGCTTCTAGAATGAATTGAAGCACGTAGGCACCAGTTTATGTTATGAAGCATATATAAGTTGCTTTCATTCAATGAAAATTGCAAATGACAATCTTACCCTTGTTACTTAACGTCACTAAACTTAAATTCCCAACGTGTCCCAAATAGTTTATTTATAATTTTATTATAAATAGAAAAATAATTTTAGTAGTTAAATAATTATAGTAAATGAAACATTATATTTACTAATTTTAGTAAATAATTAGTAAATGAGAATAATTTTATTAATTTTAATTTAGTCCCAAATACTTAACCTCACTATAATTTTATTTAATGAAACATATTTAAATTAACTAATAATTTTAGTAATTTAAGTCCCAAATACTAAACCTCGCTATAATTTTATTAAACGAAACATATTTAAATTTACTAATTTATTTATAATTTTATTATACATTGTGGCAAGAATTTTTTCATTGCCAAAAAGGAAAATAAAGCACTTTTTTTTGGGGGGGGGGGGCGCACGGGTAATGGTGTCAATTTGGAATTATATTTAGGTTCATCAAATAGTATCCAAACAGATAGTAAAAGCACTTTTAATGTCAACAACACTTTAAAATATAGTTTCCAAACCCAATTGTTTTCTGCTTCTATCTACTTTAATAGACTTCTGCTTCTTTTGTGCTTCTGCTTAATTTAAAAACATAAGTTGAAGACTTGAAGCTATCCCAAACGAGTCCCAATCTTGTAGAGGAAAAGAATCGACTATATTCCATATCGTATAAATAAAAGGCTTGCTATAACATGAAATGTTACTTTTAAAACCTTTAATTAATCAAATGGTGCCTCCAGCAATCAAACTCTTGCCTTCCGGCCCAGCATGTATGCAGCGAAATGTACGGGCTTAAGCTTCTTCATCTCTCTGCTGTTGGGGTGGGCATGCACTCCTCTCCTCCAATGAAGGCATGTATATATATTAAACAAATTAAATCAAACATTAACCATTACCAAAATTAATTGAAGGCTTACTCCATAAAGTGCAGGGTGTACGTCATATGAAAAATGAAAGCTACCTTTGAGAACATGAAATCAATGACCATTAATTTTTCATAAAAGTACACATGTAAAAATCATTAAGAACTGAACAAAACACAAGGTATTACAGAAGGAAACTTATTCACTACTATTATCCCACCAAATCACACAAGCACTAGAACAAAAGAAACAAAAAAGTCACAACTTACATCACACTGTTACAGTAAAGATCGAATTTCATAACGAGCGAAAGCCATGCATTGAGAGAGTGAGAGAGAAATTAAAATAGAAATTGTACTTTTAAGCACACTGGAACCCAGATGGGGCTGTCTTGCCACAAACATTGAGAAGCAAGCTAAGAGAAACTGGGATATTGAGGTTGATGCCCAAAATGTTAGCTTTAATGGCAGTGCAAAGGCAAACAGCAGCCTCAAGGTTAGCAAGGCCTTGAAGGAGAGAGCAGCATGGAGTTGTAACAGGATTACCCACCACAACATTAACTAACCCAAGCAAGTCAGCACATACACCTAATTTTAATGTATCTCTAGGGCACTTGCCCGTGGGAGTAGGACTAGGACTTGGGGTTGGCTTTGGCCTTGGACTTGGGGTAGGCTTTGGCCTTGGACTTGGGGTTGGCTTTGGCTTTGGCTTTGGCTTTGGAGAAGGGCAAGTGCCACATGCAGTGACAAGGGTAAAGAAGAGAAGATTGAGTGAAAGAAAGAGAGCAAGTGATGCAGAATTGCCCTTGGAACCCATCTCTCTCAAAACCCTAAAAGATATTTTAGTAACAATAGTACTGGCTATTAGGAATTGTAGTGGTAAGCAATTAGAGGGGAGAGAAAGAAAGAAATTAATGTGATCGATGTGGGGATGGAGAGATATGGAGTGAGGAGGTGGGTTTTTATAATGTGTAAGGAATAGTATGAGTTGAAATAAATAAATAAAAAATTGATTTTTTATTTTTTTATAAATAAAATAAAATAAAAATAAAAGTAACCCATGAGTGGCCTTGGGAATTTAGCTGGCATGAAAACCAAAAGGAGGCAAAGTTTTGGATTTTTTTGAGGTAGAGATTGAGAAAATTGGTTAATTCTCACAATAATTTCTATAATAATAAAACAAATTAAAATTAGTTTACAACTCCGTTTTAGATCGAGTTATTGAGGTTTTACTAAAATTTCTAACTCATTTATCATAACAAATAAGGGCACGTTTATTTTTATTTTTTATTTTTTAAAGTACAAAGATGAAATTTTTTAGTGCGGAAAATGTAATAGTTACTTTTAAAAGTTGAGAAAGCTTCCTCAACTTTTAAAAGTAACTACATACCAAAATTTTGCACTCTAAAAAATATAAAAAAACTTTCATTTTTTTTACTATTAAAAGTAGAAAAACATAAAATACAAGCTTATCCAAACGCGCCCTAAATCATCCAAATAGTAAAATCAACAAAATGAATTTATACTTTTTTTTTCATAAATAAAAAGTACATTTCCTATAGTTGAATGAGGTTTCTTTCTTTTCTTTTATTTTTTTCGTTTTAGTATTTGAGGGAAGTGCAAGCCGGCAGGCCCTATACATGGCCCCTCAATGAAACCATCCCTCTTCTCTTAATTCCCATACCAAAGTTTAAAGACTTAAAAGTCAAGACCTATATTATATAAGAGGATCAAGAAAAATACCATTACATTACAATTACAATTATAGGATTGGTATATGAAAATTGGAATTAAAACATTTATATATAATATAAATATTTATAGTTAAAGTTAGGTTGGTTCTCGAGTTAACGTATTGGGTACTGTTGTCTCTCATTGGATTGATTTACCCTATACCTAAATCTCTAAAATCATACCAATTAACGTATTGGGTACATTAAAAAAATATTACTGTACCCAAAACAAAAAATTTTTAAAAAAATATATACATATATATAACACGTAGGACCAGATTAAATCCTCTAAAGGATTGAACCAAACCATTTTGAAAAAAATAAGTCATGTGGATTTTATTCTTAATTAAGTTGCAATATAGGACCAACTTGCACATACATTATGCTTATCTTTCACACTTCGATCATTTGATTCAAGCAATATCTTTCAGTTTAATTCATTGAAATTAAACAGTTACATTCTTACTGCCTATGGTGGTATATATTTATTTGTCTTCTTCTCTCTCTTATTTATCTCTTTCTGTTCATCTGTCGAATATGTTACATTGACTTTAATTGCTAGAATCCACTTTACTTCACTTATAATATGCTCCACGGGTCTAGAATTGGGAAGTGATAGACCATAGATTTGATCGTGGCAAATATTCAAATCAACATCATTTAGATTTTTTACCCGTCGATTCTGCTAATTTCTTGACTTCACTACAATTCAAAAGGAAGAATCCCTCTGGCGTTAAATTAAAACATTAAACAAATTAAGTGGATATATATATATATTCTATGTGCATGATTATACATTTATAATATTATAATCATATGAAACAACTTTTTCCCTGAGCTCCTGTCGTGAACAGTCTTCCATGTTGGCATGTTGTTCGTGCAAGTTGCTTGCTGCAGGGTCGGAGTGTCACGAGCACCCCAGCTGCCCTAAAATCTACAATGGGCTCCACCACAGCTTTATTTGCAATCATGTATCTTCCCACAAACCCTACTTCCAAATTTTGTCATGAGTTGTTCTCTTTTCTTCGGTTCACACCTAAGTACCAAGTAATTAAGATTTCTTGTTTATTCAATTTTCTTTTTTTACTGGTCTAAAATTCTTTATCAGTTTTTCAAAAAACAGAACTAGCTAGGACTAGATAAATTTTTGTTTGGTTCTAAATCAAAATGGATTGATTGGATTTGATCCATTCATGAATTTACCCAACCAAATCCAAGTTATACTCCTATTATAAACAGTGTTAACAAAAGATCTTTCAACTCCAATCCACTTATCCCAGCTGATTAAATCCTAAATCCATGCCAATCGAACTAGCTTCGATTGGGTGTTTATTCCTCTTTTAAGAGCCCATTTGAGTTGGTTTTTCTTTAAATCAATTTCGGAACTTAAAATTCCATTTGATCTAAGAGATTAATGGAGTGATAATCACTTATAGGCAACTTGATACATAATTAAGAGATTGATTAAGTTAGCTTTTCTTGTGGAAGATTGTTTTGATTCTAGAATGAATCAGCAGAGTGTTTTTGGATCCATGATCGATATGGTCTTCATTGGATTTATTTTTTTAATGGGTTAATAGTAAAATGCATTAGAAATGAATTCAAAGCTAATTTAGACTAAAAAATTAAAATAATTGGCAGACTGGCCTTCACTTCAATCACATCCCTATTGTGTCGGGGAAAAACGCCGGAAAGAGAGACAGTCAAAATGGGGGCATGGCAAGGAGGGCTGCCCTTAATTCGCACCTCTTTTTAATTTGTCGGCAATGCATGGGATTAGTACTCGTGGGCGTGGACAAATTTGAAGGCCTCCATGATAATTTCTACTATATAGTAACTTTTTCGACCATTACAAAATATTTTTCCTCTGAAAATGAAGGCAAATGAAATGACCCCCACTTTTTTAATTTTCTTAACTTAAAAGCTATGAGATATGTTTTGGTTACGTTGAGAAGAAATCATGGATGTCAATTCTGTTTGGTTTCTTTTTTGGACCAGATCGATTGCATTCATACTGGACTAATTTGGAATCTCGTTTTAATTTTGTCGCCATATAATTATCGATCTCGATCTACTTAGAGCAAGGTTTAATTGATTTGGTAGGTGCATGGTTTTTTAATTTAACAGAACAGCCTGCAGATAATTACAGGTAGCCATGTTAATATCGATCAGAATGTACTCGTATGTGTTTTTGTTTTCTTTGTTTCCTATTTTTATGCATGGTATATAACTTCAAGAATAGAACAAATTAACCAAATGGGTCTAAGGATTCATGATTGCAAGGATTTGGTAGAATGTCTTAACAAATTCATATGGATGGAATCAAATAATTTGAGAGCACTAGCTATATATTGAAACTTTCAACAGCAGGAAGCCTGTCTGCATGTGTGCTTTTCATGTAGGATGAAGCACTGCATGTGCTACCACATGATGGCATGCATATCTAAGGTGGTTTCCAGGGCCACTAATTAATTAAAGTAAAATTGTACAATTAAATATTTTCTAATAATATTTCTTAATTAATTTTGAGATATTTAGATTCCAATTGCGCGCATACACTTTAATTCTTGATGATGGAGGCAGTTCTTAGCTAGGTTCATAATGAGGCTATTAATTGCTTAGGTTCATAATACATAAGTTGATTAATTTTGAGAATAATCACATTTTCTAGCGTCGAGGATTAGATTAAGTAAAATTTCAAAATTATCACTATTCCTTCTTTGTAGTGATACATTGTATTGATACGTTGTAATTATACATAGCGTTACTAATAAGAAAAATCCTATGTATGATCCCAGAAAATTATCTCAAAAAAGTTTTTAAAATGATAAGGCAGATGATCCGGTCCTTTTCTTTTTAAGAAAACTCTATAATTGATCATAAATAAAGAGTTTGGATTTATTTAGAATGCATTTTTAGATTTTCAATACCTGCTAATTTGAATTAAAGTAAAAATTTGCTGCACCTATATATATATATATATATATATATATATATATATTAATTTCCTTTATTTTCCAAAGGCACTCATATGGAGCACATGCCACTTTCATTAATAAAAGTCAAACGTACTAAGCGATTAATTTATTTATTTCCTTGGTTGTGCAAAGATTTTCTTGTTCCTACAAAATGGAATATTGCAAATTAAGCATTAATTTAAGCTAGATAGATGATCGATATTCACGGGAGCACCTAACACGGCATTAATGGTCAATCTTGTGATCCAAAAGAACACAAAAATACAATTAAATTTAATAATTAATGGAAATGCTTCCATGACAAATCAAGCCATCCCCAAACCCTAACTTACGTACTCCTTCCCAAATTCTCTCTCTCTCTCTCTCTCTCTCTCTCTCTCTCTCATAGATTAATTTTAATGTGTGGTTCTGGGGTTCTTGGTCTCGGATTCAAGACTCTTTGCTAGCATATTGTATATTTGCTAGTAGCTAGTTTCATTTGATTGTAATATTACTTAATGTTTTTTTTTATTATTTATCTCTCACTATGGCAACATTGATGCCTATTTTGATGTCCTTCTCTTTAATTTCCTCGTTGTCTTAATATTCTTAGTTAATGCTCTGTGATAATTGTTCAATAATTCTTGCACTGAGATAATATTTTTCATTAATAGTTCTTGATTGGTTGTTTGAAAGGAAAGGGTACGATCAAGATTCGATTCTTATTGTAGAAAAGAAAAAAGAAAAGGACATGGAAAACCAAAGCAACAAACTGTGAGCCAAAAAGACAACAACAGTCACGTCACATGTGAAAACCTTAATTATAAGGCTTATTTTTATCAATGGGAAATTAAGGTAAATCCTAGAAATTAATCGTAGTGCAAAACGAAATTATCCATGTTCTTGAAGCATGAACAGTACAGTTACTTAGTTGGTACGTACCAATTAGTCAAAGTGATAGAGAATATGTATATCACTTCTTTCTAAGAAAAAAGATTGGACAAACAAGATTTATATATTCAATTGATCATCCACATAAAATCTTCAGCAAGATTAGTTAAATAGTTACAATCTCAATCAATAATGACCACCTTAATATAATATATCACCATTAACATACCAAATCAAATTATAGGATATATCAAATTGTCTTTCCGTTATATATATTAAAATGACCCCTAGAGCTAGTGGTATAAAACATCAATAATTCTATATCACCCGACACTTAAATCCGAAATTAAAAACCATCCTGATGTGTCGTGGTTTGAGTAGTGTGTGAAAAAAATGGAAGCAGTTTGAAAGAAGAGATCTCACCACTCAAAGCAGAACACATTATGGTGGTTTTTAATTTCAGGTTACAGTATCGGCTAATGTAGTATTTTTCATAAAACATTTATACAAGTCAGGAACTTGTGGGTATATAACACCCCCCCCCCCCCCCCCGGGGCCAGGAAAATGCTATAAAAAAGAGAAAGATTATGATTTTCAGAACTACCAATTAGATTAAGCATTTTCCTTCTTTCAATTAGCGATTTCAAAATGATATTTTCCAGCGATGTATAACATTTATTTTTTATTTTTTTTATTTTTTGGGCACACGTTAGAAAAGAACCAACAGAAAATACATAACAAAAAAAAAAAAAGGAAAAAATTGGCCTTAATAAACTTCTAGATCACACAATTTTCAAATCAAAAGCAAGGAATCGCAAAGAGCTTCCATGTTACCCAAAACCCCGTAAAAGTTTCCAAATGAGCAATTTAAATTAGTAGTTCTAAGAGCTCTCCAATGAGGTGCCATTGCCAAAATTTGGCATTGGCACCCAAATACCGTGCTTCAATGGGATGCCATTTGATGTATCAAATTTTGACAAAGGGAGTCATTGCTGCCAAATTTGGTATTCATCGATGCCATTTAAGATCTAAATTTTTACTTTGGCACATCAAATAACACAAATGCATTGAATATGCTGTAATTGCTTTAATTAGGGCTGTTTGCATTAACTTTTCTTAAAATCATTTTTGAAGCTTAAAACTCCACTTGATTTAAAAGATTGAATTATAATAACTTTTAAGCAACTTGAGTAGTGATAGAATATATAGCATAATTTTCATACTAAGAAGTTATTGTCTCAAAAGTTCGGAGACTTGATCAACTTTTGTCACAATCTCTTTTAATATGAAAATTTTAATATATGAAGATGTTTGAACATAAAAAAGACACGTGAGAGAATAATTTCCAGAAAGCGATTTTAGAAAAAGCTAACACAAAAATGTCATTTTAACAGTAAAAACTGATAAAAGAACATCGAGAAATATGTGTACGCGTGTGAGAGTGAGAGTGAGAGAGAGAGAGAGAGAGATCGACCACCGCGGCAAAGCTTCACTTGTAAAACTCCATCTATCTGCTCACATAAGACGAACCATGCATTGTTCTCTCCCATGTAGCATGCATATCAAAATGGGTTGGGCCCATGGATGTACACTTGGAACTTTTATATATACACACACTAGAGAGAGAGTTCCGATCTAATAAGCATATGTTCATTTTTGTGAAAATCAGAATGAAATTCATAGGGAATTGTGGGATGCATATTTTGAAAAACCGACCGTTAGGTTAGATACCCTTGTTATGGATGTCACATCTGCCAAAAATTACAGTGACCCGATACATGCATCTTAAAATAGTAAAATACAGACTGTGAAAAATTCTGATCGCTAAAAACTGTCACAATTTTTCTCAGTAACATATCCGAGAAACCAACCATTGGATCAATGTGTTTATTGGCATGCCTGACATACATATGCATAGTATCAAATCCAACAGTCAGTTTTTCAAAATACGAGTCATTTGCCGCCAGCACAATATATTTTTGGTAAAAGACGGAAAGAACCTCATTGTGCAATTGCGTGGACACCTTTTTTTTTTTTGAACCAAATTGCATGGACGCTTGTACTATTAAATATTTGCTAAGATTTAAATCTTAATTTCATAAGCTAACATTTTAATTATGTAAGAAGGCAACAATTAGTAATATCCTAAAACTTTTATTTTTTAGAAAAATATACGAAATCTTTTACAAGTATAGATTATTTTTACAAAACCCTTCGAACTTTAAAACTCGACAAACATTAACCCTGGTCATTTAGACTATAGGTTAAGTTTACAAAACTCTCCTAAATTAACTTCACAATTGAATAAATAACATCTTGAATTATGGAAATTTATATTTTAACATATTACTCCCTAAATTATAAGAAAATGGAGGTGTTAATTTGTTACAAATTCATTGTTCAGTGGATTAGTTGTTCAATTTTCATAATTTATGGGTTATTTGTTCCGTTTTAAAATTTAGGGGAGCTTTGCAAATTAACTTGATCTATAGTTTAGGAGGATTATTTGTAAAGTTTTGAAGTTCAACAGGGATTTTGTGAAACTCTCATTCAAGTTTAATTGTTCAATTTTAGAAAATTTTGTGTGGTTTAGCCTTATACCATATATGAAAAACTAATATTTAGGATTTTGGAAAATTTTCAGCCGAAATGACAATCAGTCTAGCTAATTTTTATTTTATCATTATTTGATAAGTATTTTTTTTATAATAAATCTATTGAGCTTTAGGCTGAAAATAAAATAAAATAATATATATATATATATGTATATAGTAATGATCTTGTCAGCCTTAGATCTAAGTCAGCTAAGCACTTATGGATATTACATCATCTCATCACTTAAAAAAAATCTCCATTCATGAAATGATTCAACGACCACAAGTCTAGGTCTTTCTATAGCTAAGATGTTTCAGTCTCTTACGAGACATATATCCAATAAAATTGCCGATACGTACGGAGAAAGATGCCTTATATAAGTGATACCAATTACATAATTTTGTCATTTACATAGTTTTTTATCTTTCATGTCAACCTTCTACTTGTAAAAGCAACTAATTTTAAAATGACTGCCTCGCCAAACTGTAAAGCTAGATATATATGGATGATATTCACGGGAGCACCTGACATGAGAATTGGTCGAGTATTTGGTTGGTGGAGAATTGTTCCTTGGTAAGCCGGCTAAATTCTTGACCAGCATTGTATCACGTGCATGGTTCCAACCTGGGAGGGAGGTTCAGAAATTAAAAGATGATTTCCATTATTTCCGACCTATATATTTTCACCTTTGGATCATTCAATCCTCACCGCCACCGTCATTTCCACCATCAAACATCACGTACTCGTTATTAGTTATTACCACTCACCCACCATCATTTCTACATTAATGCTCTACTGCCATTTGAAGTATCATTGCCAAAATTTAGACCCAAAATGACAATAAATGACACTAGCTAATGCTAAATTTTAACGCCAATGTGCCCAATTATTGCTGCTAAATAGTCCCCATACCAACATTTTCCCACAATATCTTCTATATACAACAAATAGCAACCTATTTGAATTAACTTATTTGGATGTCAATGCTAAGTTTTGGCAATGGTAATCCAATCTGGGTACTTTTATCGCTCTCATGCCATCATCATCACCGATTACCCATTATCATTGTTGCCATAACTTACCACTAACCCATCATCATTTGCCGCGATGACCATCACCCATCACGTCTCTTATCCAATTGTTACCAGCTTTGGTTAGATTTCCATTTTTTCACGATAGCGTACAATTTATAATTTGGATGTGATCTCATAAACAGATTAATCACCGTAAAAATACTTTTTTTTTTTAAAGGATTACATTAAATTTGATTTCTTTCCTACATCAAATTAGGTCAAATCAAATACAGCAACAGGAATTAAATCAAATTCGTGCAAAGCATTCCCAGCGTATTCAAATACTAGAATGGGAAATGGGATGCTCGTTCACATCTGCTTAGAGCATCTCCAATACATTCATGCCATTTGAAGTGTTAAAGTCAAAATTTGGCACTCCAAATAGCATTAATGCCAAATTTTGATACCTATATATGTATTCCAATGCATTAATGTTATATTTTAGCATTTCTTACATTTTTGTATAGAAAGTATGAAATGACACAAATGACAAGTTTCATTTGAGATGCCAAATTTGGTTCCAATGAGTATCATTACTAAAATGTAGCACTCCATTAATTGGAATAAGTTATTTGGATGCCAATACGAAATTTTGGCAATGACAATTCAAATATATATATAGCATCCCATTGGAGATGCTCTTATTCGATCCTGCCATCCAAACACACCCTTACTGTCTACATTTATATATTACAGTACTTTTCATCTTATCCAACTCTCCATATACTATAAATACCCACACCACCACTCTCCATATGCCATCAAACCAAAACACATATTACTACAAAGACTTTCATATATTTGAGAAATGGATTCTAAGAGATCTGCACCTGCTGCTTTCTTCCTATCTCTAAACCTTCTCTTTTGCGCTCTTGTAAGTGGGTGTAACACTTGCATTCAACCTCCGTCAACCCCTAACCCTAACCCTAATCCAACTCCCAATCCTTCCCAGCAAAGGTGCCCCATTGATGCTCTAAAACTGGGTGTATGTGCTGATTTACTTAATGGGCTTGTGGGTGTAGTAATTGGAAACCCCCCGGGGGGTGCCCAATGTTGCACCTTGCTACAAGGGCTTGTTGATCTTGAAGTTGCCATCTGCCAAAGTTGCCATCTGCCAAATTTTGACAATGGGAGTCATTGCTACCAAATTTGGTATTCATAGATGCCATTTAAGGTCTAAATTTTTACTTTGGCACATCAAATAACACAAATGCATTGGATATGCTCTAATTGCTTTAATTAGAGCCGTTTGCATTAGTTTTTCTTAAAATCATTTTTGAAGCTTAAAACTCCACTTGATTTAAGATATTGAATTATAATAGCTTTTAAACAACTTGAAGAGTGATAGAATAGATAGCATAATTTTCATACTAGAAGTTATTGTCTCAAAAGTTAGGGGACTCCAACTTTTGTCACAATCTCTTTTAATAAAAAAATTTTAATATGTGAAGATGTTTGAACTTAAAAAAGATACGTGAAAGAATAATTTTCCAAAAGCGATTTTAGAAAAAACTAACACAAAAATGTCCTTTAACGGTAGAAACTGATAAAAGAGCACTGAGAAATATGTCTGTGCGTGTGAGAGTGTGAGAGAGAGATCGACCACCGCAGCAAAGCTTCACTTTTAAAACTCCATCTATCTGCTCACATAATACGAACCATGCATTGTTCTCCCCCATGTGGCATGCAAATCAAAATGGGTTGGGTCCATGGATGTACACTTTGGAACTTTTATATATATTCCGATCTAGTAAAAGTATATGTTGACTTTCGCGAAAGTCAGCATGAAATTCATAGGAAATTGAAGGATGCATATTTTTAAAAACCGCCGTTGGATTAGATACCCTTATTATGGATGTCATGTCTGTCAAAAATCACAGTAATCCGATACATGCATCTCAAAATACAGACTATGAAAAATTCTTACCGCTAAAAACTGTCACAATTTTTCTCAGTAACATATTTGAGAACCGACTATTGGATTAATGTGCTTTTTGGCATGCCTGATATACATACGCATAGTATCAAATCCAACAGTCAGTTTTCAAAATAAGAGTCATTTGCCTCCGGCACATGGTATTTTTGGTAAAAGATGGAAAGAACCTCATTGTGCAATTGCGTGGACACTTTTTTTTTTTGGAACCAAATTGCGTGGACGCTTGTACTATTAAATATTTGCTAAGATTTAAATCTTAGTTTCATAAGCTAACATTCTTAATTATGTAAGAAGGCAACAATGAGTGATATCCTAAAACTTTTATTTTTTAGAAAAATATACGAAATTTTTTACATGTATAGATTAGTTTTACAAAACTCTTCGAACTTTAAAACTTGACAAACATTAACCCTGGTCGTTTAGACTATAGGTTAAGTTCATAAAACTCTCCTAAACTTCACAATTGAATAAATAACATCTTGAATTATGGAAATTAATATTGAACATATAACTCCCTAAATTATAAGAAAATGGAGGTGATAAATTGTTACAAATTCATAGTTAAGGGGATTAGTACGTTGTTCGATTTTCATAATTTATGGGTTATTTGTTCGGTTTTAAAATTTAGGGGAGCTTTGCAAATTAACTTGTTCTATAGTTTAGGAGGATCATTTGTTGAGTTTTGAAGTTCAGGAGGGATTTTGTGAAACTCTCATTCAACTTTAATTGTGAAATTTTAGAAAATTTTGTATGGTTTAGCCTTATACGTACTGTATATGAAATACTAATATTTAGGATTTTGGAAAATTTTCAGCCGAAATGACTATCAGTCTAATTAATTTTTATTTTATCCTTATTTGATAAGTATTTTTTATAATAAATATATTGAGCTTTACGCTAATATATATATATATATATATATATATATATATATATATATATATATA
>JAESVK010000967.1:1037730-1050309 GCA_017140935.1 Hamamelis virginiana
GTTTTCCAAAATATATTATGAAAGCTAGTGGTTCTATAAGAGGTCACTCGATGCATGATGTGCAATGCATTAGGTACACCTGATATTAGTACTCCCAATCTTTTACTAATTAAAGCTAGTTTTCTTTTGTTGATATTAATGCTATCCATTCATTTTTGGGAATATTTGTGACCCTTTGTTGAACTCATCTTGTGGCATGTATTGTACTTACCAAAGCTATAATTATACGTTTCTAAATGTTTTAATCAATTTAAAGTAATCTTTTTTGGCGAGGCAAAATCAAAGTAGGTACAATTACGGTCTATTTAAGTAGAATATAAATACAAAAGACAATGGGGATACTTAAAAACAACCAAAATTTTACTTAGCTTGTTAGCCAATATAGGATGAATATTTTGAGATATCGGCTGTTGAAAATATTGCATATTCTTTTTATATATTACATGTATACCAAAAAATCACAATGATTTGACCTCAGTTTTTAAAATACAGACTGTAAAAAACTATGATAGTATCTAACGGTCATAATTTTTCACGATCTACTATTATAGTTTTTCACGATCTGTATTTTAGAAACCAACCGTTAGATCACTGTGATTTTTTACATGCATAACATACATCGGAAGTATATCTAATCTAACAGTCGGTTTTTCATAATTACCATCTTACATGGACTAAAAGTTCAAATCCTTACATAAAGAAGTCCTCATAAGAAAATTACTATGATATTGATTAGCTTGGGTTGCTCGCAAGTACTTAATATATATATATAAGCTGTTACAGTGAGCGACTCGCTCAAAGAGCGCCTCCCTTAATCCCCAAACGAAGCTTATCAAACAGCCAATGTTTATTGAAAGCACTCCCTGACAGTCTTCTGTGCATTGTTAGCGAGGCACGTGGTGTGGGTAATGATCCAACTGTTGTCTTCTATATAGTGGCTGGCACCAACCGCAAATGTGAGGGGTTGTGGCTGGCCCCATTTTTTTATATAATCAATTTTTAAACCAATTTTTTTCCAAACACGTGTCACTTTTCACTTTTTAAAATAGACAAATATAAGAACCCATCACCAGCCGCTTAAGTATCTATTAGTGGCTGTCCAATTTGGAACCAACCGCAAATATGATAACCAGTGGCTAGTCCATTTTTTTTTAAATCAATTTTTTTAAAACAAGCATTTTTTCTCGACCACGTGTCATTTGTTAGAAGCATAAGGACATCCTGATAGACTCGCTTCTGTCGTGTATATATATATATACAATATACACAATGCGCCCATATGCCCATAATTGTCACACGTACATGATTAATGACCTAGTGCAATTTATACCAAAGGTGAAAATTTATTCACAGTATCATGTTAGTGATCCCCATAATATATATATATATATATATATATATATATATATATATATATATATATATATATATACACGTATATATATATACACGTGTGTGTGCGCGCGCATCATGTATGTACATATTTATTTGAATTCTTACTAAACATGAAAACAAAGAAAAAAATGAAAAATGAAAAATGAAAATTTATCTCCAAATTGGAGGAAAAATAGTGAGAAGAGATAACTATCTGATTTGATTTGCAAGTGAATTCCTTCTTGTTCGACCAAAAATAATAATAATAAAGGAGAGAGAGAAAAAAGAATTCCTTGTTGATGCATGTGGCATGCAATTTATTAATTATTGGAGTGCTTGAAGAGAGTCCTATTGTTCCTGATCGATCTGCTCATGCATGTTCTAAAATTAAAATGGTCATGAAAGGATTGTACGTACGTTTTATATCCGACAGTGTAATGGCATGGTGTCAATCTCATTAACGTAACATGCATTAATTTCTAGCTCCTAGATTTGTACATCAATCCATGTATTAATTTCATCTGTACGTACCATCTAGCATAAGAAACCAATATTGCTAGAAGCAAAAAATTAAAGGACAAACATCTCTTTGAATAAACATAATGAGAATCACTACACAAGCCCTTGAAAGGCTATCATATATATATATATATATATATATATATTCAGTCTTTCAACAACGGTTTTCACTTTTCAGCGCTGAATTGACACTTATTTTTGGGCCTATTCCTGTAAGCTTATTAATTTCTATATTCACCGCGGTCCAATTCTCTCAAGCCCATTTAAACCATGTTCTTAAGATGTTCCCTAAATTAATTGCCCTAATTAAAATAGTTTCACTTGCACCCTTAGCTAATTAATGCTGGCCCTTTTTTATACAAGTTTGCTATATATTCGGCCAAAATAGAGGTTTATCATCTTATTAAAATCCAAGAATAAGGCATTCTAAAGCCTCATCTTAAGCCCATATATAAAGCCCATAAAGAGCTTTCTTCTTCTGTTTTTTTTCCAGCTAGAGTCATGTTCTCTTGCCTAGTTGCCCGTCAAATGTTATCCTCTTAGCCTTAACAGACGTCTTCTACTATTAATTAATTAACTCTCATTAGGCACGCTCTTGCGAGTTGTGACCTACTTATATCTCTCCTCTCTTCCAAGAGAAATCAATATATATATATGTTTGGTCTGGCTATCCAAATCTTAGGGCCTCTCTGAGCTCTTTCCAACATTTAAAAATAAAAAGGGGAAAAAAAATTCTCATAATCTTCATATTTAAATCTAATGGATAATGAATTGTATAACCCGGCCAGCTTCAAATTCATACATAGATATATTTAAAATTAATCCAAATTGATCCATCCACCGAAGCAAAATTAATGCTCAATATTGTATAATTAATCAGGTTTGGATATGAATTAATAGAATTAAATTAAGCTATCGTTGCTGCATGCCCATTGATCCCACCCTATCCTGTAAGAAACAATTAAATAAAAATTTGACTAACACCAACATCCCCAATTGAACTTCCATAATCTATTAATCTTGCCCTTTAATTTGGACTTTTCTAAACAAGAGCTTAAAATTTTCAAAACGTTGGAGATTGTTGTGTTCTCTTTTCTTATTGCACGTTAATGTCGCTTGTTTCTGGTTGCTTGCTTATCATGTCCTCTTTTCTTACCCACATGTTTATGTCTCTTGTTTGTGGTCCTCTGTTGTATATTTAGTGAAATAAATTTTTGGTCTTCTGTTTTTCTCTTTCACCTGTTGTATTATCATGTTTAAGGAGCATTGTGCGTGTGTGAGCTGAGACAGACAGAGACAGTCAGACAGAGACTTTAAAAATTTTTTTTTTTTTTTTTCTTTCAAATTTTTCGTAGAGTCCAAACAATTACTCTATTAATTTTCACAGCTTTAATGGTTGTCCAGAAGCTAATGTTTATTCCCCTTGGCAAGCAAGCCTGACTTTGTTTCTTGGGTATCAGACAGTTAAGTCTTCTTGTATACACCTTCAAACAAATAATTCGATTTGGATACATCACCCACCACCAGTGTTTGTTTCAATTAGGGATATTCTGTGTTGAATCACCCAGGCCACCTTATTAATTAGGTGCCACTCAATGTGTACATGATGTAGATATATACATATACATATATATATACAATGTACATCTAACTATCCATAATCGATGCATATATATATTAGCACGTGCATATCATTGACGACCATAATAAATATCATGTACCAGTATTATACGCGCCTAGTGCAAACAAAATCATATATAGATAGCCAAGTTAATAAACATATCCTGACCACCCAGTTGATGAATGGTGGTCATTGCTGTATGTCACAGTACTCGAATATTAATGGCTTGCAGGAAGAAGCGTAAAGCAATGAACAACAGCTGAGGATTGATTGGTCAGTAGTGGCCCAGTGGGGCATTTAACAAGGAATCAGACTGCACGTAAAAATTGTATAGTAATGCCCTCAATCAAAGCACTTGCTGGGCTTCTTTGGTTGTAGGCCCAATTTTCATACCAAGTTAAATAAATTAATTACAAGAGAATAATAAATTAAGAGATAATATGAATATGGATTCATGGACTAAGAAATGTTGAAAAATCATATTTTAAGTTTAAAAAAATGTACAGAAAGTGAGAGGAGTGATGACAGGAATGGCTCAGCTGCATTGGGCCACTCTTTTTAGACAATCACGAAGGGATAAGACCCCACCAGATAGGCCCATGGTTTCCCCGTGCTACAAGAAGAAAATTTGAACATTCAATGCTGCTAACAATGTACCAAATGATCACGAAAGCTTGGGGTTACTTTTAGGTATCAATCAATTTTTTTTTTCCCATTTTATTCAAAAGTATGATGTCTAAATATAACAATTAAAAGTGGAGATCCTCTGCACTTGTACAAAGTTAGAAATGAAGTAAAAGATTTTACCAATAGCATAGAAGAAATCTACATTTTACCTTGGAATTAACTACAAAAAATTTCACCTCTTCCAAGATGAATTTTTTTTTTTTTCAAAAATGCTATACAACCAGATACTTTAACCCAAAATTAAAAATCATCCTGATGTGTCATGTTTTGAGTGATTTAGTCATTCCCTGAAATAGATTCTATCATTTTCACACACCACTCAAAGCATGACACATCATGATGGTTTTAAATTTCGGGTTAAAGTTTCTGGTTGTATAGTATTTTTCATTTTTTTTTTTTTATTATTATTGTTAGACTCATATTATGTGATTCAATAGGATAGTTAATTTACATAGTATCTGTTGGTTATAAATCTATGAAAGCCTATCAATACCCATATGGTTTAGGGGATATAACCCATAACCCCCTAGTGTAGTGGTAGTAGACCCAAAATCCCTTCCTAAAAAGTCAGAATTTTATATTTACCTATATAATATGATCTGACATATATACTCTCAATTAATTACTAGAAATTCATATTTTTTACCATTTTCAGTTTTGGACAAAAATGGTTAGGATGAGTTCTAGTCGAATTTCTAGGCAGTAGAGAAGGGATCATATCCCTGTTATGAGAGTTGTGCAGAAGTACATTTCTACAGCAGTAAGAAGTGGTTTCCGACCTCAACGGATGGTAGAAGAGTCAGTGAGTAATCCTCGGGGTGGAAAGAAATTGCTGCCGACGACAAATTCCCTAAAACAAACATGTCAAAATGGACTGTTTCATTTTCTTCGCTGCCTTGCAACCCCACCAAATCCTAGTTCCCAGCTTAATCACGAGCAGTGGAGCAGTAGTAGACTATTGTTGTTTGAGGCCCAAATGCATAAACGTCACTGACTTGTTCTACATGCTTACCTTGCAGATACTAATCCTCTATAACCCCGAAATAACACCTAAGATGTTTGATGAAATGCCACAGTGAAAGAAACACATTGCAACATGCCAAATAAGTAAAATTACTATTCTTTCTAGATTATATTTGTAGGTAAATTTACTTATTTATTTAAATACATACAAATAGGTAAATTTAATTATTTTCAAAGAAGTTTACTTATTTCTAGTTAATATATATAGGTAAATTTACTTATTTCCAAATACGTTTATTTATTTTTAGTTTATATAAATACGTAAATTTACTTATTTCCCAATAAGTTTACTTATTTCTAGTTAATAAATATATGTAAATTTACTTACTTCCAAATACGTTTATTTATTTCTAATTTATATAAATAGGTAAATTTACTTATTTGTTTAAAGACATATAAATTTATATTTGTAACGTGTGGGTCTATTATAAAAAAGTCGAAAAATGAGAATGAAAATGAGAACTAAAATATATTTCAAAAAAAAGTATAAAAAAAGAGAGGAGAAATAGAGGGAAATCATACATTGTGAAAGAGAAAAGTGAAATAAAATTACTATTCTTTCTAAATTATATTTATAGGTAAATTTACTTATTTATTTAAATACATATAAGTAGGTAAATTTAATTATTTCCAAATAAGTTTACTTATTTCTAGTTAATATATATAGGTAAATTTACTTATTTCCAAATACGTTTATTTATTTTTAGTTTATATATATAGGTAAATTTACTTATTTGTTTAAAGACATATAAATAGGTAAATTTATTTATTTCCAAATAAGTTTACTTATTTCTAGTTAATAAATATAAGTAAATTTACTTACTTCCAAATACGTTTATTTATTTCTAGTTTATATAAATAGGTAAATTTACTTATTTTTTTTTTTAAGCAATAAACAGATATATCACAATTAAAAATCAAAATTTGAATTGAATTAAATCTAAAAAACTTACCATAAAGCAATTACATTATTTAAAAGGTAATAAAACTCTCCATAGAAACAATAAAAAGGGTAAATCTGTCATTAAATAATTAAAGTTGACTTTAGAAAATCCTAGAAGGGGCTATGGGTAAACATTATAGTGCTCTGGATCTACTGGTATGGAATTCAATATCAAAGGGGGTCTGGATAATTTTCCCTATGATTTAATTAGAAAAAACTTATATCACATCATTATATTTCCAATTCTGCATTTGTACAAAGGGGCTTAGGAAGCTTTTCAAGAGACAAAATAGTCCTCACATGTATGTTTACAATATGATAGATGCTTATGTGTTTCCATCCAACTCTCGTGAAATAATTTTGGGAAAATATATTCCTCCCTCTACCAAGTGTGTTACACATTATACACTATAGTTTTAATTATAATACATTGTCCCTATAATTTAAAAATATGACAAATAACACTCTTACTTATATTGACCAGTAATGAAAAAGACAAAGAAACCAATCATTACATTTCTAAAAATGATTAGGAGGTAGTTAATGATTAGGTTATAGAAGAAAGGGGAAAAATGAGAAAAAAATTGGATTGTCTTGTTTGAGGATGTAAAAAAAAAACTGAAGAAATTTAAGGAGAAATTCAGAGTCTGTGAAATCATTTATGCTGGAGGTGTGGACTATTTAAAGTTACTGTTGGTTTGCAGTCATTTACTGTGAATTTACAACGGACATAAATGTATTATTTGTCATATTATGAAACTGTAAGAAGATAGCCAATGTGTAACAACAGTGATTTCGTGGAGAAAAATGTATTTTCCCTGATGAAGTCTCATCGTGTCATTGAGTTTCCAAACTTGGTGGCTTGGTGCTATTAAAAGGCCACGAGGCTTGCCTCCATTGTGCCACAGCTGTAGGTTCTCCGCACCCTCTCTCTCTCTCTCTCTCTCTCTCTCTCTGTGTTCTGGACCCTAGCTATAAAAATAAAAAACAGAGCAAGAAAGCTCCTACAAGCAAAAGCACAGAAACAAGGGAAATGGCTCTTCCTCAAGCACAAGCAAAAACTCTCCCAGATGCCTGGGACTACAAAGGGCGGCAGGCCGAGCGATCTCGAACCGGTGGCTGGACCAGTGCTGCCATGATTCTAGGTCCATCTTACTACCATCCTTTAATTTCTTCCCTCCTGGGCGACGCTTAACTTTCTTAGTAATTCATCATAAACTTAAAAACTTAATTTAAAGTTTATGTGTTCAATGGGGTTTTTGATCATTTGCAGGGGGCGAGGCATGTGAAAGGTTGACGACGCTAGGAATTGCGGTTAATTTGGTGACTTACTTAACAGGTACCATGCATTTGGGCAATGCCAGCTCTGCCAACACTGTCACTAACTTTCTCGGCACCTCCTTCATGCTCTGTTTGCTCGGTGGCTTCATTGCCGACACCTATCTTGGCAGGTTTGTTTATTACCTCCCGTTTCTCTCACTAATTTCCACAACCCCCTATGTTTAATTTTATCCTAGCTACCCCCCTTCTTCTTCTTCTTCAATTAATTACACTCTGTTTTGATCATTAATTGCTTTCAATCAATTTTACAGGTATCTCACCATTGCCATCTTCGCCGCTGTCCAAGCAACTGTAAGACTTGGTACCCTCTAATGAGTAATGGTATTGGGACCAAATTTTAAACCAAATCATCTGGCAGCATGATAGAATCTCTACTTTCTTGTATTTAAAAATGATAGAATCTCTGCTTTCTTTATTCTATCAGTGCTGCCACATTATTTGGTCGAAAAATTGGTCCATTTTTAGTGTTTTTCTTCTTTAATTTGTTGTTTTGGTGAATAGGGTGTAACAATCTTGACCATCTCAACCATAATCCCCAGCCTCCGGCCACCAAAATGCGCCACCGACTCTGGTCCATCATGCATCCCTGCAAGTGGCATGCAGCTTGTCGTTCTCTATTTAGCCTTATATCTCACCGCACTTGGCACCGGCGGTCTCAAATCGAGCGTTTCGGGCTTCGGCTCCGATCAATTTGATGATACAGATAAAGAGGAGGCAACCCAGATGGCGAAATTCTTCAACTGGTTCTTCTTCTTTATAAGCATTGGGTCGCTTTGTGCAGTGACCATTCTGGTTTACATACAAGACAATTTGGGCAGGGAATGGGGTTATGGAATTTGTGCCTGCGCTATTGTGATTGGATTAGTAGTATTTTTATCGGGCACGAGGCGTTACCGGTTCAAGAAACTGGTGGGCAGCCCATTGACACAGATCGCCGCCGTGTTTGTGGCTGCTTGGAGGAAGAGGCATTTGGATTTGCCGTCGGATTCGTCGCTTTTATTTAACGTGAATGAGATTCCGGGTGAAGGATACAAGAAGAAGAAGCAGATGTTGCCTCATACCAAGCAGTTCCGGTTAGTCTTAAATTCCTTGCTTAAATCCAATATATCTTGATAACTCTTTTTACTGCAGCAACTGTTCCGTTTCATGACAAAAATCATATTTCATTTTTATTTATTTATTTATTTTATTTTTATATGAGATCATATAACACCAAGCACCTAAAAGAGAATTTGGCAGGTTTCAAATAGAATGTCTGGATTTACCATCCATCCCTATAATTAAGTTTAGCTGGTTGCACCCCATTACTTCACCTATATATTTTGGGTTATCCTAAGTGATTAAGTGACTATTTATTTCAAAAGTAACATTCTTATTTTTTCAAAATTATAAAAATAATTCGTCCGAGTAAAATGAGTAGTTAAAGATTTATTAAAAATTTAGGTGAAATAGCATTTGTCATTTTACCCTCTACTCTTTCAAAGTTTGAATTTAAGTTGAATGCGTGCTGCATAGGCGAGGTGCCAATTAGATGGGATTGGTGATCCGATAGCTAAAGAGCGGGCTTCCAAAATGCTCAACGGCTACTTATCACATATCGCCAATCCTGTTTAAATGGTGACCATACTTATAATTCACAGAATGACTGTCAAACATTTTAATGGAGTATGATGTTGCATGCAGAATAAAATTTAAAGATAATATTATGTCTTATAAACATTCATGGTGAATGATGATTCTTTAATGTGTACCATGCTAATAGTATTTATTTTATTTTTTTCATTTTAGGGGAATTGTCATTTCTTCTCAATAACTCATTGCTTCCAACCACTTTATGTGAAAAAGAAGTAGTTGAAAATAGGGCTGCTTATCCTTCTATGATTAAAATTTAAGAAAAATGATTTGTCTTTTTCACTTAAAATGCAACCTAAAAATGTGGGGTACATGTCTTTTTTGCATCATTTACTTAGATATAGAAATGAAATATACACTTATATCTCCTCCTATATTCTTAGGGTCTAGCTATGTCATTTACTAATACTAAGATATAGAAATGAAACTCACACTTACCTTGGAATCTACATAAGTTGTACCATCTTGTGGGGCAATCAATAAATTAAAAGAGAGAATCATTTCCCATATCTACCCTACATATATATATATATATATAGCATGCTCTTATAATTGGGTAGGTGGCAAGTTATTAGCTTGGGGACTCAAATTCTTGTAGGGCATATTACAATAATTGTCACACAATTTGAAAATACCATCCAATCAAAGTCTAGAATAAATTATTAAAATACAGATTCATGAGACTGACTTTATGCAATATTCTTTCTCTTCAATGATTTATCCAATTTTTTTCTTTATATAAATCTGAGGTAAAAATGAATTCTGGCATCGTACATTTCTTTGAAATACAAATCAAATCAAATCTTTATCATAATCCATTTTATTCAATGATCACGAGCTACTGCGACAGACTGTCTCCCCAATCGATATTCACGCCCCCTTGAGAATTGTTATTATCTTCTTCCACCAAAGACAAAAAAGGATACCATCTTCCCCACTTTCCACCTTCCCCGCTTCAACTCACGGACACGGACACGGACACGTACATGCATTGATGATCCTGTCAGCGTATACTCATATAAGAATATGTAAGTACAAAATTAAAAAGATAATTATGGGATACATATTTTGAAAAAATTGATTATTTGATTAGATATTATATTTATACATGTCATGTTTATCAAAAATTACAGTAATTTAATGATTAGTTCTCAGAAATGTCACTGACGAAAAACTGTGACTGCTGAAGCAGTAGCAATCACAGTTTTTTTTTTAAAATAAATTTTGAAATTTTGATATTGAATTACCGTGATTTTTGACATGTAAGATATCGATAAATACAGTATCTAATCCAAGGATTAATTTTTCAAAATATCTATCCAACAACTATGCTTCATGCTTACATAACTGATACTTTCCGATGATGGGGTACTGCACATGTATGTTCTTTTGTGTACTGTCTGTTTTTTGGCATTCCGTCACAGCTTGTTTGTAGAATTGTAAATATCATGTCTGTCTGTTGAACAAAAGCACAAAACGACGTACCTTGACAATAAAACAAGCAATCAGGTAGCAAAATAAAGTGGCCCACCAATTCTTTGATGGACCTATGAAAAAAGCCCATTTTGATGATGATCATTTTTCAATTTTCAAATTTGATTTGCCTTTTTTTCTGTTTGGTGCAGTTTTCTTGACAAGGCAGCCATAAAGGACAACAAAATGGCTGGTGGTGGCATCACTGCAGAAAACAAGAAGTGGCATCTATCAACATTAACAGACGTAGAAGAAGTAAAATTGGTGATTAGAATGTTACCCATTTGGGCCACTACTATTATTTTTTGGACAGTCTATGCTCAAATGACCACATTCTCAGTGTCACAAGCAACCACCATGGACCGTCACATTGGCAAATCCTTTCAAATTCCGGCGGCATCGCTGACCGTCTTTTTCGTCGGTAGCATTCTCTTAACTGTCCCGGTTTACGATCGGATTATCGTTCCGATAACAAGAAGATTGCTCAAGAACCCAAATGGGCTCACCCCATTGCAACGCATAGGGGTTGGTCTACTCCTCTCAATATTTGCAATGGTTGCAGCAGCACTTACTGAATTAAAGAGGCTGCGAGCCGCGCGATCCAACGGTCTGACAGATAATCCGGCAGCCGTGATCCCATTAAGTGTGTTTTGGCTTGTCCCTCAATTTTTCTTGGTTGGTTCCGGCGAGGCTTTCACGTATATCGGGCAGTTGGATTTTTTCCTAAGGGAGTGTCCTAAAGGGATGAAAACTATGAGCACAGGACTGTTTTTGAGCACGCTTTCTTTAGGGTTTTTTGTGAGCTCCATTTTGGTTTCTGTAGTGCATAAGGTGACAGGAGATAAGAAGCCATGGATAGCTGATAATCTGAACCAAGGGAAGCTTTATGATTTCTACTGGCTGTTAGCACTTTTGAGTGTTTTGAACTTGGGAATATATTTAGTTTGTGCTAGATGGTATGTGTACAAGGAGAAGAGGTTGGCTGAGGAGGGTATTGAATTGGAGGAAGCAGAAGTTACTTGCCATGCATAAAGGAATTTTTTGTTCTGTCTTTTGAATGCCTCTTTGGCTTTAAGCTTGTGTACACTTTCTATATGTACAAAAAGAATGGAAAAGGAGCAAGAATGTGAGCTAGAGTATCATAATGGACTTTTGGGTTGCCTCTTTGGCTTTAAGTTCATGTACACTTTTTATATGTACAAAGAGAAGGGAAAAGGAGCAATAATGTGAGCTAGAGTATCATGGACTCCATCATTATCATGATGGACTTTTGGGTAGCATTGCAAGAATATATGTCCTCCATATTAATTAACATAACATTCTAATATTAATTAACATGTCATGTTACATCAACATAACCCTTTAAACATTTTCATGCCATTTTACATCAACATAACCCTTTAAACATTTTCGCTTAGAAGCTAATCAAATCAGTTTCGCTTAGAAGCTAATCAAATCAGTTTTCAATGAAAAATGCTTACTTTACTCACCTCTTTTACCACCCATCTCATGCCAACCTAGTATCTTTATGATTTTTTTTTTTTTTTAAAATTACTTTTATTAATGTGAACCACACTTCATATGACAACTAAGGTAGGTGAAGATATGTGAGTGAGATATGGTAGGGGGTGAAATCGCACTGCTCGCTCCCAAATTACTCCTTCAATTGCCATATTGGATGGATGTATGCACCATCTTGTAAGTTTGTAGCCCTCACCATGACTAATCTGCCACCAAAACTCAACCCAAAGAGCCATCAGTGCTGTAGGGCTTGTACTCTAGAGCAATGGTCGTTCTGGGACTGAAAAAACTGTGAATGATTTTTGAGGTTGATTATTGGGACATTGCGATTTAAAGTATAGTTATGCACGTACTAATAACTGCACAGACAAAGACAATGAGATGTTTGATAGCCACAATATATCCTTTTTCTTCTCTTTTCTTTTTTTTTTTTTTTTTTTTTTTT
>JAESVK010000967.1:1050409-1099960 GCA_017140935.1 Hamamelis virginiana
CAAAGCTACAGGAACAAATGTAGAGAAGCTAACAAAAAAAAAAAAAAGGTGGGGGAAGAGAGAGTGGCATAACCTACTCCCTACACAGCAGCCAATGATACTGTTACAAGGAAATATTAGACTCTGATCTAATCATTACTGCCGCGTCACTATTGATTCTTCACTCAAATATCCATAGGGATCAATTTTGTTTCACCTCATAAAATAAGTTCTGGCAAAGGGAAAGAAGCTTGAACAATCAGGCTGCTTGTTTTGTAATAGTCCTGAAGACTCTTTATTAATCCTCCATTATCCCTGAGGTTACTTTTAATCAGGGCTAATAAAATTCACTAACCAATGCCTACCCAGTTCGCAGAAAAATTCAGACAATGCTTCCCCGAGAGTGATTTTCTTAGGGCTGGGCTTCTGTTTACACCTGACAAAAAGGCATTTATAAAACCAATCAAACCAAAATTTCACCAGATTGAATTTCACTCAAAATCATCAAATTATGTAGCATAGATTTTTTTTGGGGGGTAGAATGTGGTATAGATTTTATACACAAGCATAATAGTTTAAACAAAACAGACAATTTTTGTACGTAGTGAATGTTTTAGTGTCCGAAAGAAATTTTCCGAGTATACTAAGAGAAACAATAAATGATGAAGTCATGCATCATAATTACATGCTGCTTCCACTAAAATTATGTCTCAAGAAGCTTTTATCGTATTATAAAACAGATAAGTAGATAACATTTAATTGAAGCAGCGAAAAGTAGTAGAAATGGTAAATCCTAATACAGTATCATCTATCAAGACAGTTTTCCAGAAAAAGTATGCACCTGAGGTAAAATCAAGACTCTTTGGCGGAATTAATGAGGTCTTCATTAAAATCACTGAATATATCTGGGCATCCATCCCATTTGCCCTGCTCTCGTGCTTCCCAGTACCCGCCCAAATAGCGGAACGATCCATTTTCACCTTCTTTCTGGAACCACCTGGGCTTCCACCCATTTTCTTGTAATTTTCTTGACTGTAAAGAATGAGAAAAAGTATGATCATCACCAATAAATAATACACTCACAAGTGTGGGCATAAGCTTTGAGCCAAGCCTCGCCTAAATGGGAATATGCTTGCCAATATATTAATAATTTAAGCATGTAATAGTTCATTTCGACAGCTATAAAGATAAACTATGAAACAGTTGACTTGTAAGAGTCTCACACACACACAACAGTTTATATTTATTGTTGTCACTGGTCTTGTTTAAAGTTATAGAATTAGTTTTGAATGCCTTTTGTACATAGGGTCCATTTGGTGTTTTAAGTAAATATATAAAAGATTGTAAAGAAGTAGAAAATTCATGCCATGGGAAATTCACACCCCACCGATACTGGGCCACTGAGCTGGCCTTAAGTCACCAGAATAGTTTACATGTTAATTTGGCTGGTACGGCCATTTAATGACCTGCCAAGGATGGTCGTTGTAGACATTGAAAAGCAGCTGCCAACAAGCCAACATCTTTGATGATATTAAAGACCCAGTTTCAGTAACGTATACAGACACCTCAATTGGCTGTGCTTCCAACATCAGCAATGTCACTGCCATTCATTGTTGAGCCATTCCCTGCCATCTGTAGCCATCCAGCCACATCATAGTGCCAGATCATGTCATGGATCATTCATTGTCATTAAATTAGCTCTATATACCCATACAACTTGGCAATATGATCACACTATTTTTGTTCCCTCCCAGTTGATGCATTTAATCAGCAACAGCACAAGCTATCTAATAGCATATTCCATGTCAGACCCTGTACTTGGTCCACCTTCAGTCAGTTTGTTTTTGAAATTGTCATCAAGTTTTCTTATGCTTTGTTTAGTTGCTGAAGAATAGAGGGAAAGGGCACAGAATTTAAAATCTAACAATTATATTTAGTAGGGATATTTATGAGATTCCAAAAATTCCTCTTTGCCTCCATTTCTTTTGACAACCAAACAGAGCATAACCATTATTTATTATTGGGCTGGTACATAAAATTTAGCATAACAGGCCTAACTTTGATTTAATCTCACCACAATAACTTGAAAGGCATAACACTAAAATAGCAGTCGAAATATCTCACTAGGAAGACCACAGTACACATCTGAGCTCAATCAACAAGATGCAGTGATCAAATAGTCAGGCGGTAACACAAGTGGCATTGAAGGCTATCATCCATCCAGTGTATGGCTGACACTGGTCATACTAATAAAATGAAATCATAAGACCGCATCTCTTTGACTCAAAATTCTCCAAATTGTATAAAGAAAAACAATTAAAATGAAAAACAAACAAACAAACAAACAAAAAAATGCGGGACTGTACCAAAGTATGCTGCAAAAATACAAAAGATGCTAAACATACCATCCTTTGCCTCCTCTCCAACCGTAGTTTCTCTGCGTTTGCCTTCTCATATTCCCCATTCTCCAGATGCCGCTGGTCTGGTCTAAGTCTCGAATCACTGGGTGGGAGTTTCTCCTTAATCCGTGATCAAATACCCGGGATCAGACAGAGCTATAAAAGACAATTAGAGATGCATAAGAGGGAAATGAAAATGCATACAAAAAAATTGATTCAATACATCATCTCTACCTGCAGTCCTGGAGTCAGTTCATTCAGTGTAATTGAAAAGTTGGTTAAGTTGTACCGAGTGAGATTGGGGGGAGGCTTATTCCTTTTCCACAATAAGGAGGCATCCAACAATGGATTAAAATCCTTGGGCTTGCTAGTCCCATCACCATTGATATAATACATGCTGTCATCCCACTTCCCATATAAGGTGGCAACCTTTTTCCCCAACACATCTTCAACAAATCCATGCACCTGGTAGTAAAAAGATTTTATTCAAATGGATCTGGTCATAATGTTGAAAATAGACATAAATTAGACACATTGGGTTGTAGCCAAAAAGGTAACTCATCATGAAAACAAGTACAAATACAGGGAGGTTTCAACTATTAGATTGATCAAGCCAGTAAAATGCAATTACCTGGATCAGAAGGCTCTAATGACATGAAATCATATGATCAGGCTGCAAGAAAGAAAAAAGTACTATTGGCTACAAATAGGAACTCATTACTAACCTGGCGAGGATTTCGTTCAAGAATGGACTGCTCTTTGAACTTGAGTTTGCAAGAATATTGGGAATTACCACGTATGTGCATCATCCCATGGTGACCACAATATACTTTACCAAGGATGAGATTATAAATGGTTGTTGTGACCTAATGACAGCAAGAAATTTTTATAATATTTGTATCATACGAATAAAATGAAAGCTGAAAGATTAAAACAATTGAGCAATCAATATCTTGCACTAGCATAATCACGCGGAAGTATGCACCTTGCTCCACTCGAAAACCTCTCCATCATCAAACTCTAGAGTCAGAACTCCAACAGGGTCAAGCTGAATTGACCGGCCCCAAAATTTCGTCCGGAGATTGCTATCACCCCAGAATTTCCATCCTTTCCCTTCACAATGGCAGGCAATGAGTGTTGGGTGGTGACTAACCTGTTTTAAACAAAATGACAAAAGAAATACAATATAATGGCCAACCATAAATACAAACATAAATATTGCAAAGGAATCCAACAATTAATTAAAATCAGGGGACCTAAGGCAGCCAACTACAAAGGGCTACAATTTTGTAACCATTTGTCCATTATGGAAAACTTTAAGCAGTCTCTTCAAAATTTACAATTGATATTTCTGCCATTTTGATGAGATTTTATTTCCATTAGCCCTCAAAAGTTGGTTCAAAGATAGTGGCAAAATTGTGACAATTTTTAGGGTAATCAACTTTTGTACTTTACTGAATGACTTGTTTGGTGGACATATGAGAATAGTTATGTAGGCCTTAAGTTAGGAATTAGGATTTATGTTGAGAGAGAGAGAGAGAGAGAGAGAGTATTTAAATCTCCCTCCGACATAAAAATAGAAAATAGAAGGCTTCTGCATGTGCCTCCAATTTCATCTTGCTTCTACTGTATTGGACAACCTATGAGTGGAGTTTTTGAACTAGACGAGGAATTCCCAGTTCAAATTACTTTAGAATACAATTTAGTAGTTTCACCCCAGCTATGAACACCTCAAATATGCTGCTAATTAAGAAAAATTGAGTTAAATTGGACGAGTATGCTCTTATGGAACTATACCCTCATCAACTGATACATTTGCATAACTAATCTAATCTCCCATACTTCAAGTAAACTCAAAACTTGAAATATTTTTAATTGAAAAATGAAATAATAGTTTAATAGTTACAAATTTATACTTGAGATTATTAGACATGTTTAATTAGGAAACCTAATAAAATCTTCAACATATTATTAATGTGAAGTATTTCCCTTTGATGTTATATTTACATTTTGTTTTTTTTTCAATTTCAATATTTTCAAAATCTGTAAATAACACTCCATTCCAAACTTTTCTTTCTTGAAAATTTCTCTAGGAAATTCCCATGTCCAAGGTTGCAAAATCATATGACCAATGCTATAAAATTCCTTTCTGAATTTTAGTTGGTAGTTTTCTAATTTCCTACAGAAATAGGCAGTGCCTTTTCTCTTTGTTGTTTATTTTAGTAGTCTCTAGAAGAATCGAATTCTAGTCATGTTATTACATTTTTTTCTCTTTCAATTTTCTCAGAAAGGGGAAATAAGAGATTATGCCTTCTTCTTTTTTCTTGTTCCTTTTCCAAGAAATTTCCTGGAACAGATTCCTCATTCAATTTAAGTTCAACACAATTCATAGTTCTTTCCACCATTTTGTCTTTGTACTTTGCATATGCTGGATCACACTGACCTTTTCAGAGAAGAAGCGAATTCCTTTGTCAGGGTAGTCAGCCTCATAAGTTTCTCCTAACAATGGATTGAATGGTTTACAGTGTCGACCTTCAGAGGAAGCATATCCAGAAACCGCAAAAGCAGCAACATACAGAACTCGTAGGAGACTGTTTCCCTAGAAACATTATACAAGGCCCAACGAGCGGGAAAAAAAAAATCAGATTTAAACATACTAGAACAGTAACTAACGCAAATCAAACCAACAAACCAACGGGGAAAAAAAGAAAGAAAGAAAGAGTAAATGTTAATTGACACATAAATCATTAAAAAAAGAAAATGCATTTTGACTGCTCCTCCTATAAAGGAAGTTGGTTAAATGAATATACAGGACAATAACACATAGCTTGAAGTTTATATCACCAAGAAATAAAGGTATATGAATCAATCAATTTAAATAATATTTTGAAGTTCCTACGAAATAAAAATCAAAGGAGATGTATTGGAAGTATTGAAGCCCAAAATCTCTATTTATTAGCCTGAAGGTTGAATGGTTACATGCATGAATCTTGATCATTTTTTATGACACTAGAGTTATGAACCAGAAATAGCTGCAGGTCGACTTAAATATTCATGCAATTAATGAAAAGATGCACTGATGCAGCAAAAGTGATCCTATAATCTTTCAAGAGTCAGACAAAGAAAATAAGTGTCAAATCCTATTTTATCTAATGGAAGAGAAAATAAATAGGTTTCACAATGGAATGACCAAAAATAATTTGCATAAGTTGGATGATGCAGATTGTCACAATATCAGAGAACTCCTGGAAAAAATATGCTGAAACAGCACACACTGGTAAACATAATTTATAAGTGACAAGTATTTTGTTTCCACAGAATTGGAAGTTGGAAAATATTTTTTTTCCTACTTGTTTCTTTTCCATTAGCTCATAAGGAGCATTGGGTACACCAATAAGTTGTCCAGTACTCAATGGACCATTTCTATAACTAAGAAAGATCTATCTACATTTACTTGTTTATATCATTGAAGCTTTTGGCCTCCAAGATCACAAATGGCTCATTTTGGATGACAGTTAAAGTATTAAAAGCATACTGATTCATCTGTCCAACATTACTGATGAGTCTAACGATAAAAAAGAAATTAGCTTTTAATACTCTTTCAATTACAAAGAATATCATTTGTTGCAAAGAACCCAGATTGTAGTGGCACCTTTTTGCACTGGATCTATTTTTCTCCTTACGCATCTTCGTAGCTGTAAATTGACAGCAACAATAACATCTACTATGAAAGAAGCATAAGGTAAACTTAAAATATGGAACTTCATCAAATATCTTAGGGCAGTTGGATGTCCTGTAAAGATTGTCCATTCTGTTCTATACAGCATTTCAACAGACAGGTTGGTGGCATAGGTGCATAACTTGAAGGTGTCACTAGAAAAGTTAAAGGGGAAAAAATATATATTCATTGAAATCCAAAAATTCCCGTAATTTACACAACTGTTTGAATTTAAAAAGAAGAACCTTGTATAATGATTTTTATTAAAAACAAAAAAGGACCCTTTACAAATATGTGAAATACAATGAACTTACTCAATTTCTATGAGACATCCAAATGCCCCATAAGCTATAAACCCAAAATCCCATAGCATTCATTATAGCAGAAGGAAATTCAATGAAAAGAAACAAATGGCAACAAAAAGATTTTTTCGACCCCGTAGACACTTTTAAACATATATTATGCTCCAACCCCAAAAAAGAAAGCGAGTATATGTATACATATCAATGCAGAAGAAAACGAGAAGAAACTTATATCAAAATTACCGCTTTTCCATACTCGTATGCTCGATCCAAAAGATCAGAATACTCCAAGTCCTCAAAGCATTTCTGAAGGGATGATATTGGCTCATTAAAGTAAACAGGAAGACAAACTCGTGTAAGATCCTTCCCCACATTGTCTTTGATCATAGACCAAAGGCTGACACCTTTCTCTTTCTCAACTGGGTCAGGGAGCTTATTTCGTCTTTCAATGTGTGGATATCTAGATCTACAAATTTCCTTCTCAGCATGCATCCTCTCATTGTCAAAATAATTTTCTGGTTCCATAGGCTTATTAATGTTATCTACAGCTCCTGTCCTAGACCCAGAACTAATCGTGGGTTCAGTAAAATACTCTTTTGTGTCAAAGAAGAAGGTTTCCTCTTCATCTGACACTTCCTCGAGATCTTGTTTCTCAATATCATCGGATGATTCTGTCGTGCTGCATTCTGAATACCAAAATAAGATGTCAAGAAATAAGAATAAATGCTAAAAAGTTATGATATAAATATAGATATTATTATTCATGGATAAAATAAATTTGAAGAAAATAATCCAATGCCATATCTAGGAACAACTTGGTTAAGTATATTCATGACATTAACCTGAAACTCAATGTTTTGAAAATATGGAAACTTCAACTAAATATATGAACTCTCTTTTTACATTTCACTATAGTGATAAATGGGTCTTTAACACCACAAGCATGTGGGTAACTTCTCCCTCCCTTTAATGAAGAAAATAAGAAAAAATTAAAAAATTAAAGCTTTTAAAGCTGCGAACTCTCTGACCCTTTAACTAAAGAAAGACCCACTAAAATAATATATTGAACAAACAAGCCATTGATGAATCTACATGATTGTTCAGCATAATTTTTATAGACAGCAACTCAGATCCGCAAGCTGTCATTGGGATAAAATATAGTAGTAACATAGTTTGAATTAAGTGTATACTTCAACTGCATTTTGCTTTTTATCTTTAAAGAAGAAGAAATATAGGAGCAAAAGTAACATATGCTGCATTACCACTATATTTTCCATGCCCTAGACTCGAAAATTCATGCTTTGTCAGTTGGTATCCGTTATCATGAATTCCAGAGGCTTCAGCTTCAAGATTAGCAGCAGCCTGCATGTCCAAAAGAAAATGCTCAACACTGAGTTTGAAATCTCTAAAATTTACTGCTGCGTTTGAAATCTTTAAAAGTTACACGACATTCCTAAAGCAGTATACACTATGAATAGGAGACCAACCTTTAGAACTAAAGCATTTAGAGAATACACAACTACTATTAATATTAGTCAACATGTGCACCATACAGGCCAATATCAGTAACATGCATTGTTTTTCATGCAAAACATTGTGTTTTATGCATCGTATCTTATTATCTTGTATCATATAATGCTGGTATCTTTGTTCATGGAAAGTAAATGGATGAGGTAAAATTCGGAAATGGTACAATCATGTTCAACAAAAACCAACAATTGCACCAATAAGAAGGATTTGCTTCAAGTTGAAGGAGCTAAAAATGAAAAAAGCAACATTACAATGTGTATGGATATATAGTTACATATATGAATGATGCAAATATATAATAAATTAATTATACTAGCAATGCAACACATGCATTGCACATACAAATTTATTCAAGGACTGAATAAAATTATTGCTTTTCTTGCAATGAAAAATATAAAAACAATCACAGAAACATTAAAAAAAAAAAAATCCATAACACATCCAATGCTAAATGCCCTCTCATACTCGCGCAACTTATGTGTATCTCCAATTATATAGAATACAATTATAGAAAGTTGTATGGGTAAATCCAGTTACAACATAAAGATGAAGAAATTATACGGTTTTATTTTCACTATTTATTTTTTTACCTAAGATTTTAATTGTATATGGGAATCATAAAGAATAAAACAATAATAACTAGCAATTACAAGAACAAACTGTTCCCAATCTTATTGTTGAAAGATATAAATAATACAAAGTTTTTATAATTTTACTTTTATTGATAATCTATTAGCCAATAAAATTTTTAGAATTTTTATTTATTGATGATCTATAACTGAAGTACATCAATGATGTGTCGTATTTTGCATTCTATTATATTGAAGATATAAGAATCAGAAAGTACAGATATTCTATTTGAGAACCAATGAGTAGGTAATAATAGGAAATTTTAATTGAATTAAAAAGTATTTTATTATAATATGTAAAATTTATGAGACACATCTACTTGTGTATTTTTATAATTCTATTTATTATGATCATTAGTAGACTTGTATATTTATGAAGTCAGCTTTTACAATTAATAGGGATATGATTGTTGCTAAATCCATCAGTTATTGTAATCAGACTCATTCATAAGCTAATATGGTCAACTTCATTGATAATTACTAATTTGTCACTGACACATCTGTCGGAAAAACAAAATGGGTGGATTTACATGGTAGTTTCCCACAAGATATCTCACACAGACACAAAACATGTATCAATAGAGGAAAAATAAAAGTCGTGTATCCAACCCAAATTAGTTCAAGGCAGCCTCGCTGAGTTGAGGATTGCCCCACTTGCGTGCAATCACAAATCACTTCAACTTATCAAGTCTACCCATTAATTTAGTTGTAATTTAGAAAGATTCCGCTCCAAACTCAAGTAAAGTAATAATATATTGCAAGAAAAAAAATGCTTTCACTCAATTTAAATAAAAAATATATGTACTAACCAAAAAAATTCAAAATTTTAACTAGATAAATAACAGATTCACATTGATAGAGCGTACTTGAGTTTAAGTAGAATTTACCTCTAATTGCCTTAATGTGTCGAGCAAATTGGATCTTTCTTCACAGAGAACTCTAAGTCGTCCTTGTATTTCTGAAAACTCTGAGACCATGATCTGTTCGCAGTCCTTGACAAGTACCTCGTTGATTCCCTCTTCAAGCAAGCGATCTTTAAGCCTTTTGGTCGATATAGACAAATCATTAGGAACAACCGAGAGATTATCATTCAATGGTCTCAAGGAAAATAGGCTTCGAGTTGAGACCAAAGCTTCAATCCAAGCCACCCGATCTCTCCTAGAAATAGTTCTCAAATGAAGAGTCTTTGTAGCAGTGAATATGTAAAATTTCCTGTCGTCAGACTTGCTCTCACGGAACGACGAGATCTGCTAAAAAATTCAATAACACCTCTGTAAATAATGCAAAACTCTAAGAATTGCAGCAACATCACATAGCAAAAATATCAATATATGGTCTCAGCTAGTATTACAATAATATGAAGTAAAAAAAAATGAATTGATTAAAACTACCAACAAAGTCAATTTGCCTTAAAAGCTTCAGGTTAAAAGAAAATGAATTCTGAAAAGCTTCAGGTTAAAAACTTGAGAAACTAACACCCCCACAGCATCGAAACTCAATTACTCAAAGGCGCCAGCCTTCTGCAAGATACTAGACATATATACCCAGAATAACTTGAACTCGACTTATTCACCTTCAGGTCACTAATGGAACACACAATTGGAAGCAAACCCTTTTTACCATAAACCCACCAAATGCTTACATTCAATCAAAATAAAAACTTTTAAAGTTTCTAATAACAGAATCCCAGTTTAGCGACGAGAAGGAAATATGATGCCGGACACGTAAATCCACACCAAAAACATGACCTCAACCCGAATAACCTTTAAGAATTAAGATCATTAGAGTCTACAACGAACATAAGCATGGAGCAGGTGTTTGGAACTAGGAAGAATACAACCTACCGCGTGAGAAAACAGTGGAAAAGCTCAGAAAAAACCCTTTTTCCAATTTCCAAACACTGGTACCATAAACGCCCATCAAATAAAATCTCCATGCTTCAAATGGCTTAAACCCCATTTACCCCACCTAATCGTCTCACGTCCCGATATTTAAATAAATAAATAAATTTCTTTATTCATATTCACTAATAAAATCGAACCCATGTACACCTTCGCAAAACCAGGTGGATTCATATAAACCCGCAGATTCTACTTACCACTCATACCCACCCATTCTACAATGAGTCTTCATTCCAAAAAAACATACAAAATAAAATTTTGTATTTAAAAAATAAAAATAATAAATAAACTATAATAAGTCAAAGACTAGAAAACAAACACCCAAAAGGTGGCAATAAAACCGCACTTCCAATTACCAAAAAAAAAAAAACGGGCACTTCCGACGTCACGGAGCTTAGATCCACCGTTCGATCAGCATCCGACAGTCTTTTTCATTTTCTATCATATCAAGAACAAAGCGAGCAACAGTCATATATTGCGCCTCCGATACAACACCTTATACAGTAGAGATTTGAACTTGACGAGCGGAGTTGAGTCAGTTGAATCAGAGAGCGAGAAAGAGAGGCCCAAAATCAACCAATAGGAACGAAGGTAATTGCCGAAAAAATACGAAAGAAGTGAAGGATCTTGAGCTTATTTATATCCACTCCACTGATCAACTGATGATGTGACCACAGCTTAAAACCTAGGCCTACGGCATAGCCTATCGTGGCCTTTTCTATTCACCTGCTGATGTGACCCACTATAGATCGACGACCAGTTAAAACTGTGAAAATAAAAATAAAAACTTATCCCCTTTAAAGGCGAAAAAGAAATTTTTATATTTGATATATATATATATATAACCATATATAGAGAGAGAAAGGGAGGGATTTGGTTAACCAACGGTTCATGGCGTCCGCTCAGATATCAAAGCTATAATGTGGCAGAATTCACAGATGAAATGACGGATTTGGTAAAAACTCACAGTAATTTTTTGAATCATAATGTTTCCGACAGGGGAAACTGGAAACTTTCTCGTATAGTAGTAGCGCCACGGAAAAATAAAAGCACGCTACAGGACCTAGTGTCCCGATTGTAACTTTTTGCACAGGGATGTGGATCATGCTATAATTTTTCTCTGGCTGTTTCTCATTCATACCTTGAGATGAACGATGCCAACGGTTTTCTGCTGCTTCCGTCTCCCGCTTCCGCTGTCCAGCCTCGAGAGCTGATTGGTCGAGACATCTCCGATCAGCCTGACGTCGTCGTCCGGCAACAGCAGCGTCAGATTCTCCGGCCGGCGAACCTTTGAGTATGAGAGCACGCCATTTCTCAGCAAAAACAACCGGGATCTCCATCCCTTGCCGTAATTCGTCCACTTGTAGAGAACTCCGGCGAAGCTGGAGTCAGATCCCACCGTCCTTCCGGCATTGCCTTCAGATCCGCCGTGAACCATTCCTAAACCGGCCGGCAAACCAGCTCCGGTTCTCACTTCCGGCGATTGGTCTCCGATCCCGGGGCTCTCGAGCGATATACAGCACAGTGGATGCATTTCCTTCACCCGCATTACGATTTGTTAACCCGAATTCAGTGCTCAAATCTCCATTGAAAAATCACCAAATTGCTGCACAACAAAATATCAAAATGTTATACATTTATATATATATATACACACATATCCCCTTGTATGCATACATGTATTTAGAAATTTAGGGTTTTACTTTTACAAAACAAAGAGCACAGAATAAGTAAAAGTCTCGAGCCTTCGCTTGAGAGAGAGAGAGAGAGAGACCTGTGAGAGCTCTGAAACTGAGAGATTCGGGGTTGAGAGAGAGAGAGAGAAAGAGGGATTTGATGAATTCGAAGGATTACTAAAATAAGGAGTGGGTTGCTTTAATTGATAGCAAAGCATAAAATATAGGTTTATCTTAGTGTATATATACGGCATTCGATGGAGGAGAAGCTGGTGGCTGTACCGCAATTAAATGCGACTGAAACTGGCTTTAAGTAGAGAGAAAGAAAACAATGACTCCATTTTCCCTCTGACTATTAGCGCGGAAGGAGAGAAATAGGAGAGAGAGAGAGGGGAAGCGGAGGAAGGAAGGGAGTGTCTCGCGAGTTCTCGTGTGTGAGAAAGTGGATATATATATATATATATATAGGTAAAATATCGTGTAGGGGTGGAAGAGTACGGTCGCAAGTAGATGCACAGCACAGCACAGCACAGCACAACGACGACTGAAGCAGATGATGAGTGAAGAACTGGGACGTGTTTTAAATAGCATTTATTGCGTAATCATGAAATTTTTTCTCTCTCATTTTTTATTTTAAAAAAATTGTGAAAAAATATTACCCGTATTTTTCCTATAATCCTGCTGATGCAATAAATAGCAAAACTGAAATGTCAAAAATATATATTTACGGAAATCACATTGATGCTTCAAACATGAAAATTTGGATCGAATATTTTACCTGATTACTAGTTTTATCACTATTTTTATTTTTAATTTTTAATATTTAAGTATTAAATTAATATTTTAATAAACTTATCGTTGAATTAGATAATCCTTTCATACATACCTAAAATCATATCAATCCAACGGTCAAATTTTAAAAAATTTTATCGAAAAAAACCTCCAATATTTTTAATTATGATAAATCTTTACTATGATATTTTCCAAATTTTGTGTTTTTAATTTTTGGCATGAATAACGTACATAAAAAATATATCTAATTCATTAGTCTGATTTTTAAAAATATTTCACTAATATTAGTACTTTGAGAGCGAGTGGTAAAAATAATATTAAAACAAACAATATATATATATAAAAAACCTAATTATTTCTTTTTTTTTCTTGACAATAAATCAATTTAAATTATTTTTGAATTTCTAATAGATTTATAAAGCAAGGAGCTGCTGAAAATTCTAAAATAAGAAAGGAATTTCTTTCAATGTGATTGGTATTACAATAACCTTTTATATATATACATATAAAATCTGGTGAATAAATGGAGCTTGACAGCGAATTGGATGACAGTGAAAGAGAGTTGGTGCCATGTTCAAACTAGCTGCATTCATTTCACAGTCACCATATCACTACAAGTCTACAACTATTAACAAATAAATAAATATTTTTTTTGAATTGAGTCACTATGGAAGCCTGATGGAACCTAGGTACCGTTTGGTTGCCCATAATGGAATGTAATGTAAAGTGATTACGGGTGAATCACATTACGGGGGAATAGGAATGTGTAATGTGATTACACTCCACATGTTTGGATATGTTGGGAATGTAAAATCATATACTCACACAATTACAGGACAAGTGTTTGGATAGGTATGTAATATAATTCTCAAGTCTTAACATTTGACCATAATACCCTCATCAGGGATTTGTTTTCAAAATATCACCATTTATTTAACGATAATTTTTTCAAAAATCAACCGTCGGATCACTGTGATTTTTTACAGGCATGATATAGAAATGATGAAAATCTAATCCAACGGCCAATTTTGTGAAATTAAATTTGTGGTTCTATCCAAGTCAATTGATCAAATTAATTGATATATATATATACCCTCACATACACACAAACCCACCGACCTTATCTTCTTTTTCCTTGTTTTGATCACAAATCCCCTCACACACACAAACCCACCCTCACATACACACAAACCCACCTGACCGATCTCATTTTTTTTCTTTGTTTTGATCACAAACCCACAACCCACGTGACCTGATCTTCTTTTTCTTTGTTTTGATCACAAACCCCCTCACATACACACAAACCCACCTGGCCCGATCTTCTTCTTTTTCTTTGTTTTGATCACAAACCCACAAATTCGTGTGTATATATATATATATAATCTGGATCACATACCCACCTGATCTTCTTCTTCGTTTTCTTCTTCATCTTCCTTCTTTCTTATTCTTCCTTCTGTTGACTGCGTGCACGACTGGGTTTGGAGGGGCACACTGGTCATATACAGGTTTCATTAAACCCATTACCCAGAATCACTTCAGGAATACCACATTTTGATCTGCATTCCAATTACAGTGCATTGGGTATTCCAATTACAGGACAGATTTCCACATTACAGGGCTTTTGGGATGGCCAAACAGGATTCTATCCTGTAATGTTATCATACCTTATGCAAGCAACCATGTATTAAAATCATGGTTTGAAGATACCTCCTGTCCGAATTGTTAAAACATTTCTTTTTTCTCTGCGATAATAATGTCCTTGAAATTTTTTTTTTATTTTTTTTTTTACAATATAAGATATGCTAGATCCATGTTTTGTGAATTCAGATTAATCTATAAAATGGACAAAATTACCTAAAAATCTCCACTATCTAGTAATCAAGGTGTCAAAATTCAAGCTCTGAATGTTTGACTGTGAGCTACTTTAGGGGGTTAATCCTCAAAATTAATTATCGTCAAATTTAATTTCTACTTCATTTTGTAGTGCTAGAATTATAATGTTTGAACCTTATGTTTAAATAAAGAGCAATGCTAGTGGTCCCGACCATTTTTCCCGTATTATACTCCCGTCTGATACGTTAAGACGCCATGTACTTCAGCAACATGAACCTACCCTCAGCACACTGAAAACATCACAAGATAGTGAAAACATCTCTAACACAGTTAAAATAATTTTTTGGGTTTTCACTGTATTTTTTTTTTCCATTGTATTTTCACCGTGTTTTTTGGCTTTTAAATGTGTTTTTTCGGATTTTCACTACGCTTTTTCGAGATTTTTACTGTCTTTTCAGTATTTCACTGAGTCATATTTCACATACTTGCAACCCACCGAAAAAAAGAGAGAAAGAGGAAAAAAAGAGAGAAAGAATGAAATGAATCAACATCAATCATTGGTTTACAAGAATGTGATCGGCAGATCTGGTCTTGTTGTCACCAAACAGTACAACTTGTGGATCAACTGAATGTTCATCAAGTTGCACCTTGAGCCTACACCATTATCGTCATGTTAAAAAGAAAAGACACAATTGTAGATCAGTGGCTAGGGGTGTGCAAAAACCCTCCCGATCTGCCGTACCCACCCGATCCCATCCGAACCAACCCGCAACTCGCGGATACATATCTCATGGCGAGTGGGGTCAGGTGGATGATATAGAAATTCTATGGGTGGGGTTGGTTGGTAGGTGTCAATACCAAAACCCACTCAAGACCCGTCACTCGCCAACATTTATATATAAATAATAAATTTTCATAAAATGATTCAAGATACTTGTTATAAAATTTTTTTTTTTTTACAAAAAAAATGCATGTTAGAAAAGTTTAAAAGCAGAAACCATAAAGGATTAAAGGCCAAAAGAAAAATACATACTATAAATTTATAGCTATTTCTTTGTCATCAAATTGCACTGTAAAATATTGGGTAGATCCTCCAAGGCATTTAAATATTTATGTGTATAAAGTAGTGATGTGTTTGTTCTTCATCATATTCAATGTTCAAATGCGAGTGGAATCACATCGATCTACGCATGAGATGTCTCTCTTTCTATTTTGTTTATTATCTTTTCCTATTAATAAGCATTCTTCATCCATTTTGCTTAGGGAGTTCACGTAAATTTTGAGCAAAATTTCATTCCATTATCAAATGTACTCACCCTATTTTATATGAATGTGCCCCCCTAATTCTTCTTCCTTATTTATATTAATACCTATATACTTTTAATTTATGTGCCTTACATTATTTTTATAATTTTTATATTTATGTTTTAAATAGTTTATGGAGGAGTCTCATGAGAATTGTAGTTTAATCATTAAATAACACAAAATTGTATTGTTAGATACGAGTTTAAGGTGTCCTTGTTTGTTCAAATGAGTTTAGAGATTTTATGTGTCTATAAAAAAAATTATTATTGATTGACCTATCCAATCCACCCACCCATCGGTTGAAATTCGCTAATTTTTTCAACCAACCCGTCGGTTATTAAGATGTGCGGATCGGTTGGTGGTTGGGAGGATTAGCCACCCTCCAAGAGCGGGTTGATTGACGGTTTTACCCTCCACCGGCCCCCAACCGATCCGCGCACACCCCTATCAGTGGCAATAGAGAGGGCAAGTCATGGTGAAGACAAAGAAACTCCACTGATATATTGATCTTGCGTCTCCATTTTTTAGTATGCTCGAGTTCACCGGAATCTAGTATGAGCCGAAATTTGGTTCAAAGTTCTACGCCGGAATTCGGTGACGACGGAGAGGGGCAAGTCGTGGCGATGATTAAAAAACTCCATGGCCGCTTCTCTCTCTGCTTCTCTCTCCTCAGACAATAAACATGATGAGGAAGGATAAAAAAACGTGACGATGGAGGATAAAGAAAGGTTCCGTGGTTACCAAGTAAGACGGGAACTCTAAATACGGGGAGTTTGCATGGTAAAAGTAACATTTCTCTTAAAAAAATTTAATAAATATACAATATACAACAAAATAGAGAAATGTTAAGCCTACACCTTACCCCACAAGTAACATTTTCTTTTTTATTTTATTTTTTTACACATATACAACCCAACCCAATATATTGATATATTGTACAAGTCTCACCAACTATACAATGACAACCCAACTGAAGCCTGGCTAGTTAACCAAAAGTCACTAGTTTTAAGGTTCTAGCTAGTTTGATCTCGGAAAGATCTGAGTTAAAATATGTTTATTTCTATGACATTTATTTTTCCTCCTTTCCTTTTCATTCCCTTAACTATTCTAAATGTTAAAATAAAAATAATAAACCACTCGCGTGTGCATCAATATTATTGCTATATTAACTATTACATGATTATCCATTTCATGAGAAGTCATTTTCAATTGGACTAACGATAATCTTCTTATGTCAAATTACTTTTAAATTATTTAACACTTTTTCAAAATGGGTAACATAATTTCATTGAAATAATTTTATGAAAGGATTATTATTAAACACAAAATGTTATATACCTAAATTGGTCAATATAATGTTATCAAACCGGGACCGATCCGGTCGGGTCAGTTTTCTCGGAAACCAACCGTTGGATCACTGTGATTTTTGACAGACATGACATACATTATAGGGGTATCTAATTTAACGGTCAGTTTTTAAAAATTTTCATCACAGGTGGCCGTAGAAGAGGGCACCTGATGCAAGTTGCATCAGGTGTACCTTATATTAGCACCTCTGTGTATATATATATATATATATATATGGGTGAGAATATACTCCTTTGACCCGTTGGATCAATGGTTATCATGGATTGAATTTATATTTGAGAGGGTGAAAATGACTAATCAAATGATGCAACAAATAGGGTTAGTACAACGCGAGTAGAGTACACAATATAGGGATGGAATGGTGCGCGTAGGATGGACAGTAGGGTGGGGGCCCGGCGATAAAGGGCAACTATTTGACTGACACGTGTCAAATACAACAAGAATAATCTTGGCACATGTTGCACGATAATCGACTGCCCACGCTTCCTAGATCCTTTTATTTTGCTATACTCGAGGTCTGCCAATTCCTACTCACCCTTTAGCGCGTGGAACATAAACCTATATGATCTCTGTTTATATTTCGAGCTGCCTAGCTTCCACGGCATTAGAGAAGCGTGTCTGTGAAATACTGTACCTTTTTGTTCCTATATTTTTTTTTTAAGTAAGGATATTCGAGTTATATGTAGCGCGAGCTTCGAGTGTCCTACTACACGTGCCTCTAGCCATGCTTACAATCTTACATATAAAAGTTTTTTTATTTTTTAATTTCTTATGTAATAGTTATTTATTCGGAAATGATATACTTATAGGTTTATGTAAGCGTGAAATTCATAAATAATTGTGGTATACATATTTTGAAAAACCGACCGTTTGATTAAATACTATATTTATGTATTTCATATCTGTCAAAAATCATAGTGATCCAACGGTTCATTCCTTAGAAATTTCTTTGAGAAAAAATGTTATAGTTTTCAGTGGACTCAATTTTTCATAATAATATTTTGAAATTCTGATATTGGATCATCGTAATTTTTGATATGCATGACATTCATAAATATAGTGTCTAATCCAATGGTTAGTTTTTCAAAAAGTACATTCCACAATAATTTATGGGCGTCATGCTTACATAACTTATGTGAGCATATGTTGACTAGATCCGGACTCATACTATTATTATTTATTATACTTACCTTGGTGTTTGGGAAAAAATGGTTTACTTATTTTAGTATTTGGGAAAAAAACTGTTGTGCTTATTTTAGTGGGCTGCTGCCATTTGAATTGTGGATGATAAAATTTGAAATTGACACCAAAAATGCTTCTATTTTTTTTTTTTTTTTTTTTTTTTTCCTTAGGAAAAATGCCATCAATTTATGACACATCTTATTAAGTACAAAATGCAAAGCAATGGCAATATGTTAGGCAACATTTGGATGCACTACTATCAAGAGAAATTTGAGATCAAGAAGGGTTTTAAAGTTCTTTAGAGACAATTTACTATATTTGAAAAATTGAAGATAAAATTGTCAAAATTATTAAAGGAAAATGATGTTGTTCCCATTTTGAAATCCCGTCGAACTTGCTCATCTGATGTGGCACGTGCCACATCTAGACAGATAAAAAAGAAGAAGTTCGAAGTTGAAGATCTTCATATGGAGACAAGGTAACCATGACCAAAGGGAGAGATGAAACTAGTGAAAGGTAAACATAACCGATTTCTACGACAAATCAAATATGAACCAGTGCATACATACACTCACACATCTAAGTAATGCCAGCGGTCAAGTAGATCTGATCAATCCGAATCTCTCTAGCTTGCTGCCGCCAGTGAGGAGCTGTCATGCCCTGAAATGGAGAAGCTTCACTGCCGCTGCCGCTGCTGCTTCTTCTACTACGAGTGACGGTGATGTGTAAAAATCAAAGGAGGAAAAAGAATCTGCTTCACTACCGAAATCAGAGTGAGTTGCAGAAATCAGAAAATGGAAACACATTAAGGAAGAACCTTCTAAAATCACAGTCTATTTTAGTTTATGGTGCATCTGGCCGACGAAAATGGCAAGCTCTCTTCGATGGTGAAAATGGCAAGCTTTATCCTTTTTCTCTCCTCTTTTTTACTGTCTTTCTCTACATGCTCTCTCTCTTTCTCTCTCTCTCTCCATAATGTCTCTCTCTCTCCTCTTTTTTACTATCCTACTAAAAAAAGACAACGAAAACTAAAAAAAAAAAAAAAAGGCAATGAAAACCCAAGTTTTCACTGTATTTTTTTTATTAGCACAATACTAAAAATGCAGTAAAAATACGGTGAAAATTAAACTTTTGTATTTATTGTGTTTTCACAGTGAAAAAAATGTTTTCACTGTATTTAGGTATTTTAACTGTGTTGGAAGTATTTTTATTGAAAAAATATGTTAAGGTATTTTTACTGTACTAGGGTAGTTCCATCTTTTTGAAAAAATTCTTTTCTTTTTTCTATGTTGCTAATTAACATTGTACTTAACATGTCAAAAAAGAATCAAATACAAAAAAATTGCACGAGATCAATAGCACTGCTCATTATAAAAATTTACTTAAGATGAAAAAATTTAGAATTTCATATTTTTGCCTTGACAAATGTTTTTTATTTTTAATTTTAAAAAAGATACTAGGATCCTTTAACATGAGAACCCCCACAAAAGATATAAGGGATTGTACGACCCACCCTATGATGTGGGGTCCACAATCCTTAAGTCTTCGTGGAATGTTGAATTAGGGAAGCCTAGCATGCCCTATTTTAAAAAAAATAATAATTTCTCACACGAGCAATTTATAAAAGGACAATTTAATAATCACCTCCCAACCCCTAACTCCCAACCCACCATCTATCCATTATCACTACCACCCATCCATCCACCCTATTAGCACCCGCCACCAGTCTACAACTATTATCAATCATTACCACCATAATCAACACCAACCATTTATCCATCGATCACTACTACCTACTTAATATTACTATTATGGCCACCACCAATAATATCACTAACTGCTTATCATACCATTATACTAAAATTACAGCTCTAGATACAAAATTAATTAATTAACAAAATTTAACCCACGAGAGTAGCATAGATGACAAAGGACCCACATTTTTAGAACTGGAGTCTAGCTTTGGCATCTCTATTCTCTAACTATCAAATGCATAAACTCTTAGGTGGACTGACTATCCATTATGAGATAATTAATCTAAATTCGAAGCAAAATGATAGTTAATTTGGCCTTCTAGCTTGTGCTCATATGATGCTGTGCATGCTTCTTCAACACGTACCTTTCTCTCAATCTTTCTGTCTCCTGCAGCTTTGCATGTAACCCCCACTAGCAAGGAAAAACAGCAACAACACTTGGTCAATTAACAGTGTGTTAGGCCATGTTTGAGTTATCATGTATAGTTTGTAGTTAATGGACATCAACATCTTTAAATGTCACCAAATTAAAACGTACCTTTAGAATTAGAGCACAAGAATAAGTCTTCTCCCATGCCCCCCACTCTTTCAGCTTTTGTAATGGTGGGTGAAGTAGATGGAACTAAAAAATTGAAATTGACACAAAGGGAAAATGACCAACTCATCGGTGGGTGGGACCTTGCTTTTCATATAAATCCAATCAATATGAGAAAATTGTTATGCATGATATCTACTTCAAACAGTGTTGGAAGAACATGAAGCAAAATAATGCTTAGTTTGATAAGGCATGGTTTTCAATGGGGGCCCAACCTTGCTTCTTCTTCTTTTTTTGGCTGAATTTAACAGAAATTAATTTGAAACAATTTATTATATATATATATACTATTCACATCGTAGTTTTCATTTTTGGCCATATTAATTTATAAATTTAGCATTAGGCTGACTCTAGCCTTGTGTTTACTTTGGTAAGTATTCCCTATTTAAATTAATCCCATCTATTAGGCTTTGTTTGGATTTCAAAAAGAAGAAAACTGCCGAATTTTTCTTGAAAATAAATTCCTATTTAAAGTGTTTTTGTTTTTTTTTTTTTTTTTTTTTTTTGAAATTCCAAATATTAATAAAGTGTTAAGGGTTCGTTTGGATAAGCTTCTACTACCTGTTTTTCTACTTTTAAAAATAAAAAATATGAAAGTTTTGAGCGTGAAAATTTTGGTAGTTACTTTTAAAAGTTGAGATAGTAAGAAATAAAGAAAATCTAAAAAACTTCCATTTTTTTACTTTTAAAAGTAGAAAAACAGGAAGTAGAAGCTTTTCCAAACGCACCCTAAATTTTAGGATTTTCAAGATTATAAATTGTGTATAAAAAAAGTTGTAATGGCAATGTCACTTTGTTATTAATGGGATGCTGGTGATTATTTAGGTTTAAAATGATAATCTCTCTCTCTGTCTCTAAATGGCTTGTCCACAACACTGCCCTTCTGTTCTGGTTACTGGTACCTGCAAACCAGCACCTCCCCCTTCTGTATGTGTGACCACAAATCCATAAATGGATTGTACATACCACCGCCTTTGCGCCTCGTGATATCTAGATTCGTGCACCCCTCCTAGGGGGTTTTAGGGCTCCAGTCTGTGGTACCCATTGCCAGCATTAAATTCTAGGGGTGGGATATGAGGCTAATTTGAACTAGGACCAGGGGTTGTAATACCATAGGATAAATTAAAGAGAAGGGAATTTAACATTAGCTGCTAAGGACCACAATCCATTAAAACCAATCCACATTGTAAACTATTTCAATCCACTCCTTTCTTTTTCCTTCTTCCCTATCTTCTTTAAATAAGGACAAAAAAAATATTGAATCCTAAACTATATATATATATATATATATATATATATATATATATATATATATATGTATATTCTCCAAATCCATTAATGTCATTTACCAATTAAGATTGATCTTGATCTAAAAAAGTACCAACAAAAAGGTAATCATAATAGGCCCGGGCAAGACAAGGTGAACAAGATACGGTACTTAATCATTTTCTATATTGCACGAAATGACACTCGAATATGTACATTTACACTTGAAAGAGGTGTGGGAAAACAAAAATTGTGGAGTTTAAATTAGCATAAATTAACTGGTGGGATTTTAATAAACTAAATAGAAAAAAGGACCAAAATTACAAGAATAAATATATGGGAAGTTTTTTTTTTCCCCTTTTGGTAAATTAAGAGAAAATCAAGAATCCTATGCTATAAAGAAAGGAGATTCATCCATATGCTGAAGCAACATTGATAGGATCCTGCTTTCACACAAATAAGAGCCATGAGATCTTGTGTGAAATAATATAAATTAAGGTGGGATATGATTAAACATATATCAAAATATTGATCATTGAAGGAAATCTAGGTTAAATTAAGAGAATTGACATAATATCTTCTTTAGACTTGTGAAGTACTACAGGATCAAACCTTCTAGCTACTTCCATTTAAAATCATCCATTAAAAAAAAAAAAAATTGGGGCTAAACAAATCAAATCACAAAAACACCCACCCCAAAAAATAATGGTGTCAGCTCTTTGTGAGACCAAAACCATCTGTGTTATCCCCTACCCATGTGTTTGCATTAAGAAGTGTGTTAACACCCTCCCATTTCAAAAATGGCCCCCACCCAAGGTTAACATTAGTTTTTTCCAATCACAAGTCACTTCCCAAGCACAATCATCATCTTAGAAAAAGGCCAAACCCCTTCTAAGTGTCACATAATTAAGGAACACAATATATCTCACTTCACATACAGCCACATAAATAAACCCCATCTTCCCTTTGTATTCTTCCAACTTTTCATAAATTTAGTCATTCTCTTTTATTCTTTCCTTTTTTTTTTTTTTTATAGCCAAGTTGCACTGATTGACATGGGTTATAATGTTTGTTTAATACAATCCATAAGATGTCAATCTGTTTCTCTCTCTCTAAAAAAATATATATATATAAAATTTGTGGGTGGGGATCCACATGGCCATGTGTTATAGGAGAGAAGTTCGCCTTAACCCATGGGTTTATGATATGATGTTGCCTTATTTTTCTCTTTCTTTCACGTGGACGCACGCACACGCACGCATTCATGTTTTATGCAGTCATAATCAAATGTGTAGTCACAATGCTATCATGTATTAGTCCTTAATTAATTCATAGACAATTATACTTCTCAATTTGGATTTTGCCAAGGTCTTGGTAGCTAGTGATGCACATGAGAACAAACAATCAAATATTAAATGATATTTAAGGGGGAAAGATGTGAGGGCGCCCACCAATGGTAGACCTAAATATAGATCATGATGATAGAGAGCAGTGAGCCATGAGTACTACTAAGTTCACAGCCACGTTTTCTTGACTTTAGTTAGTCTTGACTGAATTGTAATCTAGTGACCTGGATCTCAAAAAGAATGAGTTAAAAAAAAATAAAATTGCTTAGTAATGAAATTCTTTCTGAAGCATTTTTACACTTTATTTTTTTCTTTCCCTAAAGCTTTCTAAAATCCAAACAAAGGCTTACTATTATGAAACAGGTGATTATAGGTTCAATTTATCCCATGAGAGGACAAAATGGGGTTAAAAATAAAATAAAAATGAAGTAAGCTTTTGCTACGATGAATTATAGCGTATATATCTATATTCATACTGTTAGAATAGAGGTTTCGAATTCGAGCACATAGAGATATATCGATACCCATTTGTAATTGTTTAGGGGATTGGCCCCGAGGTATGATAGAATTCTATAGTTTAGAAAAACATAAAAAATAAAAAAATTATGAGCATCCATTTCGAAGAGTTTCCTAATATATGCATTAAATAAATATTCAATTAATGATAACCCATTAGGTGTAGCATTTGAGGGATTAGACTTAGTTGTAAATGAACTTTTCTAAAAGTCGATTATACATGCAGTGTCTTCTCTGTTGGCATCTTTGTATCAACTAAATTAATAAATTAAATTAAACAGCTTTTGTTATAGATTTGGGGGGACAATAGTGGAGAGCATCATTTCCAAGTTTTATGGGATGGAGTACTCTATTGATTTTCTATATAAATACAAGAACCTTTATGCATGATATGTTTGGGTATCTAATGATGCCGGCTGAGTGATTCCTCAAGCAATCACAAGCGAGAGAGAGAGAGAGAGAGGGAGGGAGAGAGAGGGAGGGAGGGAAATAATTTGTAAGACTCATATGGGTTGAATATGATCTGCCCTAATGATGAATTGTGCATGTATATAGTTGCGTGTTGACAAGAGGCCTCCTAGCTAGGCCTGGTCTAATGGAATCTATCTTACAATTTAATTGGGAAGATTGGGGGTCCAAGTTACTGCCTTAATTGATTAAGTGGTTACATAATTAATAAGTAGGGATTAGGTATGAACGCATTAGTAGCCTTACCTACTTGGATTGGGTCATGAGAGCTTTTGAGATGTGACATAGCAAAAATTATCAGAATGGAAGAGGGGGCCCTTGAATTTATGAGGAAGATAAAGAGGAAATTTGACTTAGAATGAGTAATTAAGATTATTTTATCAATTAAAAAAAAAAAAAAACACAAAGGGATGACTCAAGACCCTTAAAAAATGATTAAAAAATAATCGAGTTATACCTACTTAAAAATGGATGAACATGTCTTCAAACGGCCTTGTTTAGCTATCAGGTCCATTTGGATTAGGTTAGTCTAAAATCATAGCTATCAGGTCCATTTGGATTAGGTTAGTCTAAAATCATCTTTAAAGCTCAAAATTCTACTCGATAAGAAATAGGGTGACAGTTACTGTTAGACAATTTTAAAGCGAAAATAAAATAAAATAAAATAAAATAAAAGCCCTCAACTTTTAATATAATCACTTTTAATATAAAAATTTTGATATAAAAAAAATGGTTTGGATATAATTCTCCAAAAATGATTTTAGACAAATTAAACTAATCCAAAGGGAGCATAAGCCACATAATGAAACTCTAAATTAATAATCTTTTAGGAATGAGATGGATCCTATATATATACGGGTCCCTTACTTTAATTTCTACGGCCCCAAATGTTCTGTACATAAAAGTCCACCACATGTTCTACATCAAAATAAATCAATTAATTGTAACAGAAGAAGGCAATTGCTATTGACAGGAATTTTAAAAAAGTACTATAGAGTTAAATAAAGCATTAGTTTGAGAAGAAGTAATCTAGCTAGTGGAATTGAACCTACCTAGCTAAGATCATATCCAGAACTAGTACAATTTCACTTTTTATTTTTATCATGCATGTGTGTGTGTCATATATATCTATATATATATATATATATATATAGAGAGAGAGAGAGAGAGAGATGATCCATTAAGGTCTGTACCTTAAGCTTAATTTAAGGTTCACTTTTCATTGGAATAGGTATATTAAAAAACCGACCGTTAGATTAAATAATATTCTTATATATGCCATGTCTGCCAAAAATCACAGTGATCCAATGGTTGGTTTTCAAAATAAAGAGTGTTAAACAATTGTTACATCATCTAATAGTAAATACTGTTAGAATGTTTCACGAATTGTATTTTGAAAACCGATTGTCAAATTAATGTGATTTTTGACAAACATAACATACATAAATACATTATCTAATCCAATGATCAGTTTTTCAAAATACCAATTAATGTGATTTTTAATGCATACTTGATCTTAACCTTATAATTAATTTAATTAACTTTAATTAGTGGTACACAGTAGACTTTGGATACTCTATATATGTTAGATAATTAAAAAACAATGGAAAAATGGAGATATTTTAGGGGGTGGGGCATATGTTGGGTGGTCTCTAGAAGCTCCTAACAACATATATAATTTTTTAGGATCAATATATATTTAAAATGAAATTAAAAAAAAAAAAAAAAAAAAAAAAAAAAAAAGAGGGAGGGGAGGGGAGGATAAGAAAGTTATGGGATGCCATGAAGTCCATGAAGCAACAACCGGCAATCAAATCCATGTTTCTCAAGTACTAAACAAAGAGTTACATAAATATGAATTTTGAATTTGTGTGGCAAATGGGTACCCTTACAAAAGCCTTCCCGTGAAAATCACCGACCTTCCAATTGGGAAACAACTCATTGGAGCACTACCAACCGGCCCCTCCACCGCTCCTTTATGTCTTGTATGCATGGGGGCAATATTTCCAGCTCCCCCCCACCCCCTATCATTTCATTTCCATTATATATATACATATATTTCATATCAAAATGTGTCCCTCCAACAATAACATGTGCCTGCCCATTCTAACTACCATCCTTTCGAGGCCTAGCTAGTTTGATTTTAAGAGACCTGCATATATATATATATATATATATATACTCAGTCTCGTATTGCTTGGTTAAAGAGGCTAGGGTCATTGTTATTGATTTATACCGTTTAGATCTAGTCAATATATATTTATATAAGTTTATATAAACATGGAGCGTATAAATAATTGTGAAATACATATGAATCGGACTTTATATTTATATAAGCTTGTATAAGCATATACTGACTAGATCATTTCTGTTCGTTTATATATATAAATTTTCACCAACGGCGCCCTTGATTGATTGGTAAAGTTGTGTTTTAAAGCTGTGAGAGCAACTCAAAGCGGACAATATCATGATTTAATTTTCTTTTCTTGTGACTCTGTAGTGCACGACGACACATTGAGCTAGACTCTAGAGGGTCCTACAGCCATGGTATAAAGTCTACAGATATATGGTGTGCGAATGCATGGCAGCCTGCCTTGTGATTTTCAAAAATGGTAATTTATCACATTAACTGATTTAAGTGAATAAGATACCCACCCATGCAGTGGTGGAATTATTATGTCCTTCAATCATATGATGTATAGGACGCATGGAAAATGTGCTTGCATGGGTTTTTTTATAATTTGCAATTATATATATATATATAAAGTAAAGTATAGCTGAGTAGAACACTTCTCTATATATGTATGAAAAATATTATAGCACCGGACACTTTAACCAAAAATTAAAAACTATCATGATGTGTCCTGCTTTGAGTGGTGGGTCTCTTCTCTCAAACTGTTTTCCTTTTTTTCACATTACACTCAAAGCATGACACGTCGGGATGATTTTTAATTTCGGGTTAAAGTGTCGGATAATATAGAAATGTTGATATATGTATATGTGGGTGTGCACCCTTTTGTGTACCATTTAAAGAGGCATCGGAATGCTCAGTTGTATGGCTTTTATGATGGTTGTTCGATCTTAACTATTTTCATATATTGCTAGAAACCAAATTAATATACAGAGGTGGTTGATTCTTGATGAGATTCCTTGTTTTAAAGAACCTCATCCCATTATTTATTTATTTTTATTTTTGTCTTTTTTATTTTTTTCAATAATTTGAAAAAACATGAAATTATTTCTTGATTAGGGTTTTTAAGCTCGATGAAAATTGTAAATATTTCATTCCCAAAAGTCACAACTAGTGGTACTTTTTTTTTTTAATGGCTAATTGCATAAAACTCCCTGAATAATATTCAGTGAATATAGTCAATTTAACAAAATCCCATTTCAAAATTGAACAAACAATTCCTCAATTATAAGTCAAGTTCACAAAATCCCAAAAAACTTAAATATTAAACAAATAATTCTCCCAAAAGACTTGTCTCATAAATATAATTTTTTTCACAGGTAAGAGGGTTAAGTGTAATAGAGTTGTAGGCCACAACATATAAACAATGAATTTTGCTACTTGAACTCACTCGCTTCGCACATTTGCTTCGCAAGTTTGATTTAGTTTTAAACAATGTTATTAAATCCGGATCGAACCGGCCGGTTCAATCGGTTGAACGGAAACCGGTCTCCTTTCCAGTTAGTTTAACCCACAAAAACCCATTTAAGTCAAAAATCAGTCAACCCGGTGGTTGAACCGGTTAAAAAACCAGTCAACCCGTTGATTTATTTATTTTTTTTTTTTGAGGTGCTAAAATGACTAAAATAGTTCAATTTTTTTTTAAAACTCTTAAAACCAAGAAGGCTAAAAAGACAAATTAGTCTAAAAAAATTCCAAATAGCAAAAAAAAACCCAAACACCTAATTTAATAATATAATATTCTTATCTTGCATTTTAAAAAATATATATAATAAAGATTGATCGATAGTAATTTTTAATTTTGATGATAGCACATAAATTTAAATATATGAATTGATTGTACAAACATTTAAAAAAATATATATTTTGAATCATTTACCGCTTTTATTCTAATAAATAAATAAGTAATATATTTATGACGTCACCGTTTAACCCGGTTGACCCGACGGTTGAACCGGTTGACCCTTAATTCGGTAATTTTTCCAGTGTGATGAACTTCCGGGTTTTAAAACAATGGTTTTAAAATAAGTTTTTACCTTCTAATGTAGCATAGCACATACCACGTGAATTAGTGCAAGTCCAAACAATAATTTTTCAAAAATACTGCTAAAGTTTTAGTAATTTTAGAAAATTTTGGAACTAAATTGAAGTTGTAATTAATTTGATTGGAAATGTGAGAATTAAAAACTATGCCGACCATGTATTCATTAGATGCCAAATGAGGAATCGGTGGAGGAGGGATTGACAGTGCCGCAGGATGTGTGCAGGGGGTTAGGCAATTACCAATTTACCACTATTAATCAACTCTCAAGTCTCAATTTGTTCTGACCGAGCTACTCTCTCTCTCATACTCATATACACGCATGCAGAGAAAACAAGGGTAGCCTCACAAAACAAAGGGAAAAAAACACTTGAGCTTTTTGTACCACAAATGGTGGGGTAAGACGACAGAGCTTCTAATGATGCACTGTCTTCATCTCCTATATATCTATCCATTGTTTCTCTTTCAATGGGGCCAGTCTTTCTCCTCTGATCTCTCTGCCCAGGTTCTCTGTTTGCGGCAGTCATCAACTGGACACACTGGTAGAGAGAGAGAGAGAGAGAGAGAGAGGTATATCAAAGATCAATCCCTCAGAATCAAATATGGCTCGGTGGTCTTTCAGCTTTCAAAGAGCAGCCAAGCAGCCAATTCTGACTTACGTTCATAAGCATATATATATATATATATAGAGAGAGAGAGAAGCGATCCAACAGTGGATTTCTGAAAAAAACACACAAAATAGTAGTAACATTTTAAAGAATAAAAAAGTCTCAATTTTTCATTTACTCATAGTTGGATCACTATGGTTTTTGACAAACATGAAATTTATAAGCAGTTCATCTAATTCAATGATCGATTTTTTAAACTTTATTCTGCAATAACCTCTACATAAATCACCTTACGCAAAATTGCGCGCACCTTATAACAGCATGCTTGTATATATTACAATTGTCTGTAATATATGGGGCAGCCCCATATACATGACAGAGCGCACCTAAACCACCTAATATAGATTTTGGATTTGCTGTTTGATTTGACAAGTATGTGATCAATACCTATTGATCATTGTTGGATGGTCGACACGTATGCAAAAAATGGGATCCAATGGCTCACATAAGAAATGCCAATGGATCTCCAAATTTGGACATTTTTTATGCGAGCCATTGGATTCCCTTTCTTGCATATGTGTTGGCCATCCAACGGTTGGTGTTAATCACTTGTCATATCAACAGCAAATCAAGCCCCACCATTTACATGCTTATCAACTCACTCACTTCAATGTTAGCAGGGCGAATGCCCACAGCCCCCAAAAAAATGTATATATGTGTAAGAAATTAGAAACCCACTTAGCCCTCACATGTATATATCACTTTGTGGGCTGATGCTACTCACAAGCTGGTAGAGAGCATTGTGACAATTCCATCTCAGGCGTCTTATGAGCTCAGATCCTGTCCTTCAAGTAAGGTCGTTATCCGACAGGCATGACTATAGTCCAATATTTTCAGGCTCAGGTTCTGTGGCCAGTCCGGCCTCAAACACCATCATGCCTGCAGCAGCAGAAGCAGCCACAACCAAATACCATCAAGCTCATACAGTATTTGGGTAAGACCATTCTTCCCTTGACCACTTGTTATCATCATCTTCAAACTTTGACTATGCACCAGGGTGAGAATCCCTTAATTTATTTATTTTTATTTGTTTGTCTATTAGGTATAATCAATGTCATTGGGGTATATAGGCCATTTTCTTATTCTATTTACTCCCATATGGTAAAATTTTAATTTTTTTGACACACGAAATTATTTAGTGAGCTGAATTCTAAACACACACACCATGCATCACATGGCAGCTGTAACATGAGAAGTTTTATAATATGCCGTCTCATTGAATAATTTTAATTTTTTGTATTTAACTCAGTAATTAAGATGGAAAGGGAAGTGAAAAAAGTACAACTTAATGGACCCATTGTTTAATGAAATAGTAGTGATAGTATGATAGGTGGCCTGAATTTTCTGAGTTAATGATCAAAAGGGTACGTACATACAGTACACACAGTGCTCTGCTTTTGGTGTTGCCTCATGGCATCGTCTACCACCGTGTCCTTCAAGCTGAATTTGCCTTTCTGTATGTATAATAATATTTTGCAGTAAAGAGGTTTTTGGGGTAATGGCATTATTCGTCGTATGTAACACGAGAATGTGCCGTACTCTAATAATATTAAGAGCAGCAATGGTGGAAGGCACTCATCTTGACCATATGGCCATTGAAAATTTGCCGTACCACGAGTTTGTATCTTTTGCTTGTTTTATGTAGATCCTGTACAAATATTATAGTGATGAGGGCACTGGGGCAGGCTCTAGCCCACATGAAGTGTACATAATTGATAATTCAAATTAAAGTATAGCAGAGACTTAAGTTTCAAACCCAGTGTGACACACCTTAGTGGTGGGTTGCATTTGGGTTTTGGGATTTGTGGGGTGTGAGTTCTTTTAATAGGCAAAAAATAAAAATAAATCTAGCATTGGCATATTCAATCTCACTAGGCTCAAAAGATTATTGCCCTAGTGCATTCTAATGGCATGGGGCCAACTGCCACCTCAGCTTTCGCTACCTTTGCAGGAAAGCCCGGCTTCAAGGATTCAAAGAAAAATCATGGGAAGCGAAGGAAAATGATGGAAAGCAAGAAGACGTTAGCGCATATGTGGAGTGTCCCACCATTTGAGAGGCTCCACCTTCATAACCATAGCCAAAAACAAAACTGCCTTATATCCCGATAGCAACCTTCCATCTCCCATCTCCGGTCGGCTGCAAACCCTGGACCAGTCATAAAGACACAATATAGACAGTCTCAAAACAGACCACAAATTCAATAGGGACCCATGGGAGTATTGGTTCCAACCCTTTCATAAAGATGGCTACATTTACATGGGGCTTAAGGACAGAGACCATCATGCTGTGCAAGAAAAAACAAATGCAATAGCTATTTCAATGCACAGTGAAAATATACAGAATTCTAAAAAAAAAAAGTAAATGCTTCTCTTTTTCAGCAACAGCAATTGGAAATAGACACATAAACAATAATGATAAGAGTCGCGTTAGGAACAACAGGTCAAAAGAGATTTTGAAACTAATTTTGATTTAACAAGCAAACAAGAGGCAGTAAGAGCTATTTTCCACTTGGTTCCTTCATTGCAACCAGGTATGTGCCCCCATATATCTTCATTAATAGTATAAACAAAGAACTCCAAAGAAGTGACCAAGGATAACAAGAACTACAAACAAGAGAACCAACCTCCCTGACAAACACCTTGAGTACAAACAGAACCAAGCACCACTACATTACCTACTAAGATAACAGAGAAGGCCAAGACTTTTGATATACCTGGACCAAGACAAAGTAATGTCGACATAGCTTTTGCGAGCAAAACCATCCTGGTCCCGAGCCTCCTTGACACTGGGGCGGTATCTGCCCCATGTGTCAACTCAAATAATCAAAAGAGGTAGCAATGCTCTTTTTACCTGGTGCATCTCACTTAGGTTCATAATCATAAAGAATGAAGATGGTGATGATAGTCTATATAACAATCATTGTCAAAGCTAATCCAGTTGAATATTATCACTTTTTCAGATTGAATAAAAGCAAGCAATCATCGATCAATCAATCAATCAACCAACAACGCCTTATCCGATAAGCTTATCGCGTGTTCAGTAAAGCAAATGTCTCTACAAATGATTGAGCTCACTACTTTTAGTTTAAAGTGATTGTACTCTAAACTTTCCGACAAAGCAAAACTCTCCTCAAAAAGCATCAAGCCAAAAAAAAAAAGGTACTTGGGATTACATCCAGCAAAAATAGTGGCAAAAAAAGTGGGAGTCTATTAAGGTAGAAATTTAGACAGAAAACCAACTTTATGCTTTCTCATAATAAACTGGCTGCTCGAAAAGTCCTAAACTGTTGCATAATAACTAATGCCATCTAAAACAAGTAAAAGACCCCAAGAAAAGCACCATATCTCTGTTCATGATCAAAGAAGTGAAAAAGAAAAATTTGCACATGGGATGACAGAATCCTGACTGCTTGTTTCCAAAACTATCCTAGATTTTATGAGAATGCCATCTAATAGGACTTTCGAAAGAATGCATCATATGTTGCACTTACAACCATTACTAAGAAATAACCGTGCCAATTTGGAACAACATCTAACCCAGTGGAAATGAATGGTGAACTATATTTAATGTTAAAACGCAGTGGCAAGATCAACATTGGAAGGAAGAATGGATGTTTATGGCTACTTAAGAGTTCAGTATGCAATTTGATTGGTGATTTTTGAACCAATTTACAGTAACATTCTCTAAATATTCGGTATCACTATCAGCTTTTTGGAGAAAAGTAAAAGGGTCCTTCACAGAGGTTGCAAGAGAAGTATCTCCTATAAATTACACTCCCATGCACTATATTTCTTGCATTGACTAGATTTCATCTAAAGGTCATTGAAATTATAACTTGAACAGTTTTCCTTCGCAATTAGTGCCATCAGAACACAAAACTTTGACCAAATGTACCCTTCATATTGAAAAGAAGGTTATACAAACAGTCACAAAGTTATGTAGCATGCTATGTTGAATAATCCAAAAATTGAAATATATATAGATATAACAGATGACGTAAGCCCCCAACATAAGCCATTAGAACCAGTCTAGTGGTCATCGGAAGGCATTCTTAAAGTTGCATTCAAACATCCACAAATCTGCAGGTAACTTTCAGTTGTTCATCTTAAGCCTATAATTTGTAAAAGCACATGATAATGTTTATGCGTGAATTAAGCACAAGTCTCAGATTTCTATAGCAGGTAGATATTGAGAACAATTTAACATTTTGCTAAAAGCCAATAATGATACATTAAGATACATTCTAAAGTACTTCCTTCCACTGCGCTGCCAACAAGATTCTGGTTGGGCATAGAAGTTGGGAGGTTACAAAATGCATGTAGAGCCTGGAGGCAAGGCATTTTACCCCACTTATCCTAAGGCACCTAAACATTTTATCGGACAAAGTTGCAAACAGTCTCTATCTTGTTGGCAGGGCATGGAAGTTTGAGCTTACAAAAGGTATGTAGAGCCTGGAGGCAGGCATTTTACCACGCTTATCCAGAGGCACCTAAGCATTTCTTTGGACAAAGTTGCAAACAGTCTCCGCAATATTGAGCCCTTGTGCAATTAGGGCTCTGTCAATGCAACCCAAATGAAGTGAAAATTTTTGAAACTAATTCCAAAGTAAATACTAGAGGACCTCCCATATATCTAAATTTCTTCATGGGCAATAGATTGTTACAGTATTTACTAAGTTCGAGTAGATGTTCATCCTAATATAGCCATTAGATCCATCAACCAAATCCATCATATCATCATTAAGTTCACGAAAAATCTCTATCCCTGTAGTCTCTTAGGTCAACTAAGTCCAACTTCATTATCAAATAGGAAATACACAAGTGACTAATTAAAAGACCAATGACTTTCGGCCTTTACCTCATCCCTTGGAAAAATCACCAAGTTCAGCAAGACAATATTGACATGAATTAGCTCATATCATCCATTCCATGAAAAGAATGTAAGTTTAGTTCGCAGAAAATATACACTAATTAAGCAAATACTGTGGGACAACCGGACAAGCGATGACAGCAGAATATGAACATATAAAACCTCTGTAACCTAGGTCGTTCACCATAAAAGTGTTAACCAAAGACTTGAAAAGAAAAATAAAAACTAGAACAGCAAGATATTAGACATGGCTATCACAAATACAAGGCAGCTGTTCTTGTCAACAGCCAATTGCTATTGACCTTTGGTCATACAGAACACGTTGAGAAAAAAGCCGATGATGGAACTCTTGTCTTTGATAAGGAATTCTGTTGCAGTAAATGTTCATAGTACCATGGAAGTTACTCTAGAACAACCAACCAGTCCAACCTATGATCCCAGCTGCTCTTAAGACTCTTAGTCAACTCCTTTTTCACTATTCAATTCTATCAAGGGACATGTCTTCTGTTGAATTCTATATATATAAAAATTCTGAATGTTCAATACTTCTTCCATTTTAAATTATATATAAATTTGCTTTATAAGCACAGCATGAGAGCTACCCATCATGTTTCAAGGCTAGCACCTCAGGCTGTAGAGTTCCTAACATGATTGTTTCATGTCTTGATGTTTTTAAACATTGGTGAAACATTAATCTCATGTGTGGACTTGGGTACAAGTGTCAGGTGTGAGTGAGTATCTAAGTATTGGAACCTTCTAAACCTCAAAACTTAGGATACTAGGACACTATTTAAGTGTTGAAGAGTCCGCAAATTGGGTGCAGGTACTTGTACATATAAAGGAAATTTAAGAGAAGGGTGAATGTGCAAAAACTAGAAGTGCAGTGGGAAAATATAAATTAAAAAATCTATTAATTTGGGTTCTTTTCAAATTATAGCAAGATGAAGGGTCAAATGCTAAGTTTGGTAATTTAAAATTACATAAAACTTCAAGGTTTATATCCAAAAAGCATAAATTTTAAAGATTTAGCTTTTGATTGAAACATAATTCTCCACAACTGAAATGATGAACAACCTCTCTCCACCTTTGGCTAGTGTCACCTCCGGCAAACTCTTCTAGTAAGATTTTCCAGCTCTGGCGACAACACATGATGCAAAAAGGTAAGTATTCTCCATGTTCTTCCCCTCCTCTTCCTTGTTTCATTTGGACATGTGGTGTAGCAGACATGTCCAATACCCATACCTGCATTGTGTCAGGTCAACATAGGTGCTCTGGAGGTACATGACAAGTCCAGGCATCAGAGGTGCGACAATATAACATTTCTCCCAAATCGAAGATTGGGGTTATGAATGCTTGTCAAGATGACAACTCTGTCAAGAGACTAGACCTAAAATTACTTATAACTGTAAAGGTGTGCACGAGCCTTTTAGCAAACTCTTTCGGTAAGATTGGTGTTACGAATGCTTACCAATTTGCAGCGAACAATATTACAAAGTTAATACTTTTCTCAATATTTTCTAACTTTGTTCATTTTCCACATACACAAAAACAAACTCAAACATAAGGACAAACATGTGTCTAGTATACAGTTTTTTTGTTCTTTAAAGCCACATAGATAGTCATGTTTCCATGTCTAGATTTTGGGAAGTTGTGTCTGCCACCCCTACATCAAAATGTGATACCTGTGTCCTTGTCAACCTATCATAGCCGATGCCCTAGAATCTGATCAGACAAAGAAGTAGTAGTAAATGACATGTCAACTTCACTTTCCCTTCTTCAGACCATCTTTGCATACTGACCTACCAGTTGCCTGAGTACAATGATGCTAGGTCATAGATAAGTTTAACTTGGCTAGGTCATCATGCAAAATGCAGAATAAGAGCCGTAAACTCTTCCTTGGCGAACCTTTTAAGTAACGAATATGATATAATCGCATTAATGAATACTTGCAACATGTGATAAAAAATATATAAAACCTGGACAATGGACCCAAAAACTCTATCTTAAGAGATACAAACCTAAAGGTAATTAACATAATAAAATAACAATTGACATCCTAATCATGACAATTAACCGATTGAAAATCTAATAATCATATGGTAGCCAGCCTCCCTTGATAAAACAACTAATCCATCATTGGTTTTCAAAATCAATATCCATTCAGCATGTTTCCAATCTGTAATGTGAATTATAATGCTTGAACAGAAAAGGCGCTAGAACATAATTAGCAGATTAGCACTTGTGATTTTGTAATTGAAATTACTGTTTTAACATGACAGTGTCAATGAATGAACTTTTATAATATAGCTCTAGAACATCATCCATATTAGAAGTCAGCCACATATGGCGAGGAGATGACAGGAGGACTTGAAGGAGAGTGGAAAAACTTAAGAAAAAAATGGACAAAAAGGCAGTGAGTTAGGTAAGGTTCAAATGAACCTTAAGATACATGAATTCCAGCCTTAGACCCTTCCCCATAGGGTCAGCTCTCACCTTCAAGAGGAGGGGTGAGAGAGATTTTTTTGCTGACCCTAGGTGCCAGTACCTTTAGAATTTGTAGGCCAATGGTGTGTTTTTAAACATGGTCCCTTCCAACTAAAGTTCGTTGGGCTTTATAGGAGAGGAAAACTTATGATCAAACTAGGGTTGAAAGAAAACTGACCAAACCGCAAAACCAAACCAAACCGCACTAAAAAAACGATTTGGATTGGTTTTATAACATCTACGGTTTGGCCAATTTTAATTTCTGTTTGGTTTGGTTTCACTAAAAAAAAAACGAACCAAACCGTTTTTAAAATGATTTATAACCTTTTTTACATTAGTAGTGTTTCAAATATTAAATACCTAAGGTATACAAATATTACTAGCATTACATATCAATAGGAATCAATGCATATACATTATTTATACGATATTCCAATTAATTCAATAAAGGGAGTTTGGGATAACATAGCCCTGCCTTGGACGTGCACCTATATCCTAGTGCTACTTCTAAGGCTCGTAATTCAAATGAAAATTCTACATTGCTTGATTCAAATTCTTAGATCATTGGGATATCAAATAACAGCACAAATAAGTAACAAGAGTGGTTAAAAACTGTTCAAACCATACGGTCTGGTTTGCATTCTATTATGGTTTGGTTTAGTTTTGAATTATATTAGACCGTTAAAAAATAGTTTGACTCATTTTATGCTTCCAAACCACCCAAACAGAACCATTTACAACCCTAGATCAAACTAGACAGTAATTGGGTTGGCAAGAAAGAGCCAATGAAAAGGCTAATGGTCCCGTAGATTGCATGCATGCCCCCTGGCATCATAGTCCTCTAGGTTCAAGGTAGGGATTAGGCTTGCTAGTCGCAGCCAATAAGGAGGCCCTAATACCTAAGGAGGTTCAAGGCCTGCAAGCTCACCAACCATTTCAAAGTTGTAGTTGGTGCATGAATGTGCAGCACCTTTTGTAACAAGTCAAGAGTTGCAAGGCGCATGTTGCGATTGCATGCACCATTTGTCCGGAGTCAAGTTATCTCCATGTGCTTTCAAGTAGGCAACGGTAAAGAGTGCTTCCCCACATTGACCTAAGGAAGTACCTCTACCTCAACTAGCCTTTATTCCATCCACCAAGCCAAGACCCTCGTGTCATCCTAGTGAGGCAAGGTCACAGTCTAGTGACCTCACCATAGGGTGAGGTCATACTCCAATTACCTCACCATAAGCACCAAGCTCGAGCTCGAGCTCGAGCTCATTGGACTCTACCTTCTACCCAGACAAGCGTATAGTATTAGGATCCAATGGGGAACCTAAGTGACTCACAAGGAACTAGAGAAGGGGTAAGTGAAATTAAGCATCAGGTTATGTGCAGCCTGTGTGCTCAGGTCATAGGGAGTTTACATGCAAAGGTTTTAGAGGTGTGACTTTGCATGTCCGAGTCAAGATGGAGGAGTAACCTTGCAATCCTAGTTGAGGCGTGACCTTGCATGCCAAGGTCGAGGTGAGCTAGCCTTAGAGGGAGTTGGCCTTACAAGACGTGGCCTCAACAAGAGCTAGCCTAACAGGAGATGGCTTCATTGGGAGGTTGGCGACTAGGGCACATGTTATTAACCTTATGCCCATTAGGTGATAAGAGTTTGACGCCTTAGGTGTGACACATGTCATTAACAAAGCACACACGCCCAGGCTCTCACCTAAGGGAGAGTTACAATCGATGGCTATCACATTTAGTATTTATACAATTATATTAACTAATAGGGCGTTTTGGTTTCTCCTCTTTGTGTCTTTCAAACTATCCCAGTTCTACTGTCATATCCAAAAAACTGCCAAGTAAAAGTCAAGGAAAGTTCCACTAACCACATGCTACAAACGTAGCATAGCGCTCTATAGTCACATCTAGATAAAACATGACTGGTACACAAGGAAATGGAAATCAATTCTAAATTGTTGGTACAATGCTTGATTTAGCACTAAAGCTTCGATGAATGCAACTCGAGTGAACTCGACACTATTTGTTGTCCACAGAATTATGTAACAAAACAAATGCAAATATAAAGAAGCATAAACAAATGATCCAAAAAAGAAGGTAACTTGCATCAAGCACCACATATATTGCAGAGATGCCAAAAGAATTGTTTGAATTTTTCATAGCACAATTCATTACACAGTGTTTAGGGAAAATCCCAATTACAAACAATGAATGAATTACAATGACAAACCATAGCAAAATTGGAACGAACACTTCTTTATCTTAAGTTCTTACCTCAAAATCTAATACTTTAGACAGTGAAACACAAGGAGAGCTTCAAGAACACCCAAACAAGCCCCAGCAACCACATCGAAAACGAAATGCCGGCCAAGCAAAACCCTAGAAACCGAAGTCGAAGCCGCCCACGCCCACACAATCGAAACAAAAAAACCAACTTTCTCACTACCGTATTCACCTACATTTGATCTCAATTGCATCAACACCTCTCTGATCTCCGCCGAACAGAGATAGAAATAGCCGGCGATAAAGCAAACTCTAGAGGAGTGTCCACTGGGGAACGACCAGTGATCGACGGCGACCACCAGATGCATGCCTTTGTTGTAAACGGGGCGAGATCGACGGACGAGATGCTTGGTGAGGCCGACGAGGAGGAGATCGAGGACGGAACCAAGGAGGAGAGAGAAGAGGAAAATAGAGAGGAGGGGAGAGGAGGTGGAGAGAGGAGAGAGAAGGAGAGAGATGGTGACTGGGAAGAAGAAGCGGCCGTCACCGGAGAGCTCTAGGATTTGAAGGAGGGAGCGGGGGATGAGGGGTTGGGTAATGGTGTGGAGGTGGAGAGAGAGGGCGGTGTCTAGGTTGATTAGGCGGCGGAGTATGGACTGTGGTGGTGGTTCTACGGCGGCGCCGGAGGCGGAATTCGGGGGTGGGTCCATCATTAGGCGGCTTAATATGGGCTGTCGTTAAAATCTCACAGGACAAAGAGAGGGGTGGGGGGTAGAAACAATGTTGCCTGGGGGATTTTTAAAAGGGCTCTGTTTGTATCGAGGTAAAAATGAATGGGAAAACGAGGGAATAATAAAAGAAAAAAGAAAAAAAAAAAAAAAGCCAGAAAATCTTCACGAGGATCTGAAACGTGAGGCTGAGTGAACTTGCGCGCATGAGTTTATTTGGAATAATCTTTGGTTAGCATATTCCTCTAGAAAACGACCCTCGTTGATGGAATCAGAAATTGTTGTGGCAAGCTAAAGGAAGAAGATGTCATGCTGTTTGGAAAGAAAGAAAAAAATGGGAGGGTAGATAGAAAATAAGAAAGGAAAATGTGCGTGTTGATTCTTCTTGTGATACAGTTTCTCCATGGATAAGAGAGTCTCTATGAGGCCTCGTTCTATGAGTTTTCATCTTCCATGGCGGAAATGGAAAGAAAGTCTTCTGCTTTGGAAAATTCTGGCGGTAAAATTAGCCGGAATTGGAATTAAAAATTAGCCGGAATTGGAATTATGGCCATAGTTTTGACACTCCGAGAAAAGGCCAAATCGGACAGGGATGAGTCATCTCAGTAGACTCACTACTAACCAGTTCTTCTAGAATGCTCATATGAAGCCCAGGCCCACACATACGAGTCCAAGTTGAGGGTTTGCTGGACCTGGATCTTTATATATGATCCAACGAATCTAAGCCTGAACTCGACTTCGACTCTTGGTTGATCTATTGCTAGCCCAAATCCCAGTTAAAAGATATCCATACCATTTCTGCATTCTTAGTTGGGTTTGACAGTCTGAAGCCCACACATATCAGTCCTAGTTGACCTCAAATTTCCGTGAGGCCCAATTTCCAAGAATTTTATGGAAATGAAATCATTCCTCTGGGTCGTATGTTTTGGTTGGTACCAACCCTGCCCCCTAAGGCCCTAACTCAGATGCTTGGTCCCTATGACCCTTCTTTTCTTTTTCTTTTTCTTATTTTTTCAAACTATCTCTACTTTCAATATAAAAAAATTGTGGGTCAAATGTTTCAAAATTCTCTTTCATTTTAATAATGGCTTTGTTTATAATATATACTATTCCAATAGGTATATTTCATCATCTGTAAAAATATATATATATATATATACAGAAATTCTCTTATCAGCAAAGGCTGATTTTAGCTTAAAGTCAGCAAAGAGCAGCCACCGTTGGATCAAATTTGAGGGCTGAGATTAGCCCACTCAAATAACCCGAATCTTGACCCGCGCTTCCCCCAAACTCCCAGCTTATATCCCAGCCCCAACCCGCTTCATCATCAAACAATTCTCACCCTATGGCATGAATTCACGATTATTCTTGCAGAGACTTGGTAAAGCCCAGAGGTCCGTCATCATCATCTTCTATATACAAAACTCTTTCTTCTTCAATCTCATCTCTTGTTTCTCTCTCAAGGATATGAAGACCTCCTCTGTTTTTCGCCATTGAATCGTCAAATCCATTGTAAAAAAACAGAAAATTTATGATTCTTTTTTGTTTTTATTTTTGGGATTGTTTTCTGGGTTCTTTTACGATCATCATTTTTTGAGGATTGGTCAAAAGATTTAAGGGTTATAGAGAAATCAGCAGTGAAACACAATCTGTGAGTAATAAAATACGCATCTCCATCCGCACCTGAGTCCCCGTATGCTTTCCCATCCCGAGCCTCAGCATCCCCATAAACAAAGGCAATGAAATTCTTTGTTAATCCCGTCATGGGTAAGGCATCTTGAACAGAGGCACCCAAATGAGCAGGGCATAAAAATGAACATACGAATCGGCAGAAGCCGACGATACAAGAGATTCATCAACAAAGAAGATTAGCTCGATCGGGCAGGTAAGGCAGTGAAGAGAGGGTCCTTCTCACGAATCTCCAGCCACTTTTCCCGTTTCACCCGAAACTACGGATGGAGATCTCTCTCAATTGCATTGACCCTCTGCATCTGATCTTGCCCATCATCCACCTATGCTACAAACAAAAACCGGTCAGGGAGAAGTGTTTGCTGATGAAGCGGGTTGGGGCTGGGATATACGCTGGGAGTTTGGGGGAAGCGCGGGTCAAGATTCGGGTTATTTGAGTAGGCTAATCTCAGCCCTCAAATTTGATCCAACAGTGGCTGCTCTTTGCTGACTTTAAGCTAAAATCAGCATTTGCTGATAAGAGAATTTCTGTATATATATAATATATACTATTCCAATAGGTATATTTCATCATCTGTAAAATATAATATATATATATATATATATATATATATATATATATATATATATATATGTAAAGAAATACCCCATGAGAATTATTTAATTTTTATTTCTTTTTTTTTTTTTTGTTTTTTGCCTGAAATTTAATTTTTAAAATTCAAGAGCACAACAATGTGAATGGGACAACACCAAATTAGAATAAAAGTTGATAATTAAAAAGTAATAATGATTTGTTGACTATGCCTGCCAGACAACCCATGATGTCAATGATGTTTAAGCTTTACAATTTTCAAAATCAAAATCAATATGAAATTTAAGAAAAGTTGGCTCCACAAGTTTGCCTTTCATTATAGGGAACAACAGCCCTAATTAAGACCCCTGAATTTGGAGGAAATATATATTAATATCTCTTAACCACTGCAACTAATTAAACCTAACCATATGCTTTGGAAAAAGACATTGATGATTCAAAACTTGAACAAATCCGTAAAATCAAAGCAATACTATTTTTGGTAGTCCATATATGGCTCTATTTTTGTTGGTGATGTCTACTCGAATGCTAATAACATGGGTTATAAATGGAATAATTTTCACATTAGAAGTGATTATGGCAAAAATTGTGGCCTCATTATTTCTACTACAATCAGTTCTAGTGTGAAATTTTGATATATAAAGATATGATTTGAATATAACTTTAAAAATATTAGCGAAGAAATAATTTTTCAAAAGTAATTTCAGGAAGAATTAAAGCAAACGGATCCTTAATTAAATTCTAAATTTTTAATCACTTTAGTGATTTACTTTGGCACCGTTTGGATTTGTTTTTTATAAATACTTATTTGCTTCTTAAAATTTTTTATAAGAAATTACATATTGCAAATTTTTAAAAAAGCAAATAAGTATTTATAAAAAATAAATCCAAACAGTGCCTTATTTACATTATAAAATTATTACGGATTCCAAAATTGATTTTAAATTGTCTGAAAATAATTCCAATTTATGCATGTAACTATATAAGTATTATTTTAGGTTTACCCTTCCCAAAAAAAAAAAAAAGGAATTATTTTGGACTTTTACTCTCACTTCACTAAAGTCATTCCTGTGTTATTACTGCCTACCAAGGAGTTTAAAAAATGAAACCAGCTCATTGACACATAATATAGTTTTGAGTCGACAGGCTGAGTCACTGAGTCAGGGTCAGGGTCAGGGTCGTATGAAGACAAGGATTGTGAGACCATCATCACAAGTAGGACCATTAGATCTGAAACCTCCAAGAGGATCCAACATTGTAGGGATAGATCCAAGGCTGCTGTCTTATTGAAGAGGACCACTATTTATAGGTCCCACTACCGAGGAGATTTATGATCAGTCGTTGTATGCTGATTTTAGTTAAGTCAGTATGATATTTTTAACTAGTTATCGGGTATGTATTTTAAAAAAATCGATCGTTGAATTAGATACTCTTTCTATGGATGTCATGCACGCTAAAAGTTATAGTAATATGATGTCAACATCTGACTATATAATATTTGAAAACTACGACCGCTGAAAACTGTAACAGTTTTTCTCGATATTGTTTCAGAGAACTTTACTGTTGGATTACTGTCATTTTTGATATACATGACATGCATAAGTATAGTATATCATCCAACGGTCAGTTTTACAAAATATGTATCTCACAATTATCTATGAATTTCATGCTTACTTTAATTAAAGGAAACATATACGAACAAAATTATTTTTCTAGATATGATACACCCTTTCTCTCTCCTCCCTCTCTCTCTATATATATATAGTGGTACATGTATGCACCAACCACAGCCACCAAACTTGCCAAACGCAATTCCTAACACATGATATGATTGTGGCTCTTTATCTGTCGCATTCTAATTTTCCTTTTTGAAGAGTCAAAACAGATGTTGAATAATCCGAAAATCACTCCCTCTGATTGTATATATTTGGCTTTTGAGTCCTCATGGATCATGATTTATCACCACTGACGTGTCCTCTTAATTTGTTTTCTTTTTCCCCTACTTTTATTTCTAAATAAATAATAACAATAATACCACCACTTGCATCATTACAAAATCATTCATTTTTACTTTCTTAATTTTTCTTTCCTTACTATTTTTGGTAATTACACTCAATATTGCATGTATAGATAATTGAACCTGTACATGTAGCATTGTAGCACAAGGTGCTTTCTAATTGTCATTAAAATATTTTAATTACACTTACAGAAAGAAAAAAAATATATATATATATATATATTAGTTACGTAAAATTTTGAACATGAGGTTCGACTTAGTGATTCATAATGTCTCTTTACAGGATGAGATTTAGGTTCTGTTGCTCATAAATGATAATTGACTCATTTATTATTTCACTTCTCCCATTAACAACTAATCAATAACCCTACTAATGTATATAGCTTGGCAAAAAAATAAAAAATAAAATATTATTAAAATAAAGACAATAGTACTCAAAAGTTCGTAAGTTTAGAACTCTATATCTCGAGATTCAATTTTATATCAAGAGATCTCTGAGTTTTGTAAATTTCTTTATCTATTTGTTATGTTAAAAAGATTCAATAGACCTAATTGTATAAAACTTTTATATCAGAATCTTATGATGTTATGGGTATAATCCCGAAATAAAATGACGGAACCCCTTTTTCAACTTTTTAACTCTATAAAGGAAAATACAACCGACATTAAGGATATTGTGAAAATGAGTTTATATGATAAATTACATAAAACTTTCTTAAATTATTAGTTCAAAATTTAATAAATAATCTCTTGAATTATAAAATTATTACACTTTAACCCCTTTGATTGTTAAATTTAATGTTGTGAACTTAAACTATAGTTCAAAGAGAGTTATTAATTCAATTTTTGTGATGTAAGGAACCATTTGTTTATTTTTAAAATTTATAGAATTTTGTTGACTTAACAACTAATTTAAAAAGGTTATTCACTGGATTTTAAATTTTTTGAGAGTTATGTGAAAATGATATGCAATGCAATTATATTCGTCTATTACACTCATATATCTCTATCTACTCTAGTTGGCATATGAAGTATCATTCATATCAATAAAAATAATATTTTTATTTTTTTTTAAACTATAAAAATAATTCATTCACATGAAATGGATAATAAAAAACAGATGAAATATATGAATCAACTATATAAATTGGAAAAGTTTCATATAATTCATCCTCTATATATGTAGAAAAACAGCAAAATCAATAGGTATACCAAACGAATTAAGCTACCCAAAATGATGTGTCACCAGTTATGTCCAAATTTTGTGTCGGCCAAGGGAAAATGGTTGGTAATTAAGAGTACAAATTGTAATCCCAAATTGCATTAATGAGGCCAGACATCAAGGTAAATTAAGAAAAGATACATTTATTTTTCTTTAAAAAAAAAAACAATAGGAGAAGGGGGAGAATCATTATGCATTGAAGTCAGTTGAATAGTATAGTCCTAAAGTGCATTAATGATTTCGTAGATCCAAGCTAGGTAGTCAAAAGATATGTCATCGAGTACCCCCCTTAATTAAGTTCATTGATTTCCCCTCCCCTTTCTTCTTTCTTTCTTTTTTTTTTTAAATAAAAATAAAAATAAATAAATAAACAGATATCCTGGATCAGCTTGCACGCATCAAACTAAATTCTGTATCCCGAAACAAAGCTTGCGCCTTTCGGTCCGTGGCTCCGGATATTAGCCGCTAATGAGAATCTAATACGGGACCAAGAAACTTTATACGCCCTTAACCGTACTTATTCTGCCACTAAACTACACACCCTAATTCCCTCTCCTTTCTTTATTTCTTCTTTCCCAATCTTTTTTTTTTTCTTTTATATATATATAATGAAAATTTTTAAAAAAAAAATTTGTGAAAAAAAAAAGGGTTTTTTTTTTTTTTTTTTTTCCTCATACAAAATGAAAGAGGTTGCTCATTGGCAAATTTTAAGAAGCTCGATATCTCAAGGGTATGGTACATTATTATGCATGAAAAGAGTTATTTTTGTGAACTATCTTCTCAAATTATTTTCTTTATAATTGATCTGATTAATAGTAAAATATAGATACAGCGATTCTATATCAATTATCATGTTAGATAATGTACTATTGCATGTGTTAATGTATCATTAACTATTCCATTAATTAAAATATACAATAAAATAAAAACTAGAGTACGAAAGAAATATTCCGTAGTACAGTTCAATATTTATGAAAATATCAAAATATGCAGGAAAATGTTTAGCACATCAAGAAACTAGGAGGAAAAAAAAAAGGACTTAAATTTTATTAAATTATTATTGTCCATAGCTCTATGCTAAAAGGACACAAATCTGAAAGCAAAAATACGGAGAGTCGCTAATTATGTGCCTAGCATATAAACTCCTTATTTTAGCTTTGTTGCATTGGTTCTAAAAAAATTAAAGTGTGGTATCATTTGAGGAACAAATGCAATATATGGAAGCCTACTTGAGTTTAATGTCAAAGAAATCAAATCTTAAAACAAGAATGATATGCGTGTTTTTTGAAAGATGCATATTTTTATGGGACGGAGAGAGTAGTTTATAATCCGTAAGGGTCTGTTTACTTCATGAAAATTTTCATAATTTTCATTTTCTATGAAAATTTTAAAAAAATGATTTTCATTTTCAATTTTCAAAATTTAGAGAATGCGTTTACTTTGCAAAAATGAAAACTGTTTTCAAAATCTAAAAATAGTGTAAATGTGTTTACTAAAACTATATATTATCTCTATATGTTTTATTATTTTCATTTTTTGGTTTTACAGTTGGTCTACATATTTTTTTCCATGTTTATAAGCATTGCCACGATATAATCCTTGTTTTCAATTTTTGTGAAAATACAAAAAACGTCTTTTTGATGTTTTCACATTTTTTTAAAAACCGAATTCATTTTATTGAAAACAGTTTTCATTTTTTATAAGCAAATGCGTTTTTTGGGCCATTTTCTATTTTTATTGAAAATGAAAATGAAAATTATGAAAATTTTCACGAAGTAAACAGGCCCTAAATAAGTACAATTTTATATATATATATATTTTTCATGCTAATGTTGTGGAGTTAAATGGAGCCAATTACCAGAAAAATTGGATTAATATATATATATATATATATATATATATATTCAAAAAAAAGAAAGAGGAGGTAAATCAGGTGATGTCAGTATTGACAAGGGATTGGTGTTAGTGATTTTGGAAATTAACCACCCGATTGTTGATACAGAGAGGTGCCAGTTCATTTTTTTTTTTTGGGGGGTACAAAAACAAATTAAAATAAATGCTCTGCTACAGTACCCTCTCTATGTTATTAATTTTTGTCATGTAGAGCCATCAAATGACAGTTCAGTCACTGCCCATGGGGATGCTCTGAATGATATATGATGACTATGATGACCTCCTCCTGCTACATCATAAATTATCATCTCTCTCCTCCTATATATAAATATATATATATATATATGAGGCATTCATTAAACAACCAGAACCAGAAATTATCACAGCTCTCAGTAAGCTATTTGTGGTGGAAAAATTTGTCACTGTCTGCTTTTTATCCCCTCTTTGACTAGATTTGAAAGACCATGATATTTTAAAACTATAAAGTTTTTATATTAACTTTAATGAAAATACTCATGTGAAGTTTGCAAATAATTTCATTGTCAAAATTTAATATTGATATCCAAAATAATTTGTTCTGTTGAGATGCTTTTTGGGAAGCCAAATTTTGGTAATTGCATCACTTACTGCCAAATTTAGTACCTCAAATAACACTTGTCATTTATGTCATATTATTTTTTTTCTCCTCAAAAAGGTGGAAAATTAATATCAAAATATAGTATTAAAACATTGGAGCACATACATGCCAATATTTAGCATTGATACCATTTAGAGTGTCAAATTTTGACTTTGCACATCAAATGACATGCATGCACTGAAGATGCTCTTAGAAAGCATAGTGATACCAATTTATTATTTTTGGAAAGGTATAATAAGGATAAATTTGTATTATTAAACAAAATTAATATTGATTTAATATCCTTTTAGCTCTTTACTTAAATAATTGATATTTGTGCTCTGATTAATTGTGTTGTGCTGAGTTCTTTGATTTAAATATTTTTTTTCCAAACTTTGATGTATATAATTGGCCTTATATTTTCCTATGGACAGTTACTCATTTTTATTTTTATTTTTATTTTGTATAGAATTGGACAATTATTTGAATGCAACCCTTTGTTATACATAAATCTTGCCCACTCTAGTATGAAGATCCGGTACATACATACATATACATAAAAATATTCACAACAAGACATTACGAATGAAAATTCAAAAAAATGCTTCTTTTTTTTTTTGTATTGCTACAAAGGGTATCCTGGCCAACTTGCGTGTACCAAACTAAGTCTCCTTCTCGGTCGTGTCAAAGGCAGGCCATCCACGCCGGAATTAAGATATTCACAAGGAACCGCGGCCTATTTTTAGGAGGTTGCCAAGATTCGATCCCAAGACGTCCGAGTAAACAATTCGTCCCAATAACTTCCGGAACAACCCCTCCAGGTTCAAAAAATGCATTAACCACCCAAAAAGTGTATCCTTAACGTGTATTAACCTTTCACATTTTACCTTCATTCACTTTTTACTCAATTGGTAAAAAGTAAATGGCTTGACTTGATTCAAAACCTATGGGATATAACATTGTTTGTGAGAATTCATCTTCAATGTAAATTATAAAAAAGAGTCAAAAGTAGGAATTAGGGAATGGAAATGAAGCACGCCCAGATACAACGCAGTTCCCGGAGCCAAATAGGTTCTGCAGGCGTGAGGCTAAAGGCTGGCAAAGCCCCACCCACCAACACTCCCATTTACCATTTGGGCACTCCTAATTTACTCACTAAACAGAACACTTTTCCTAATCAATACCCATCAAATCTCTAAACTACCCTTTCATTACATTAGATAAGAAGATCACATATTCACATCTTGATTTAAATTTTGCTATTACCAAAAAAGGTGTGCCCAAATTATGAGAAAGTTCTCAAGCTTTGAAGAAGCTCATGGGATTTCTTATTCAGAGGGTGTGTTTGGTGTGTGTAAAATTAATGGATTATTATATAATTGAGATAAGCTTAATTTACACATATCAATGTTGTCTCCTTCTTAAGAAACTAAAAAATCATTTTCCCAATGAAACACCAAACGATATATGAGAGCATGAATACCGACTTCCTACCCACAAGGGGAAGTTGCAGTTTCATGACATAAAATAATATTGAAGACAGTGGAAGAAAAACTGTCGTTTTAGTAAGTAGAAGAATTGTTTAAATTTCAGTGCTTTTTTTTTCTTTCTTTCAGATGCTTTCTTTGACAGTTTCCATTCTCTTTCTAATTCTTCTATTCCCACCTGTTTCACTTCAAACTCCTATAAAAGATTCCACCTCATGATTCCTCTCTAGCTATTCCCTCCCAAAACCCCACTTTTGTGTATTTTTTTTTTTTTTTT
>JAESVK010000967.1:1100060-1118383 GCA_017140935.1 Hamamelis virginiana
AAAAAAAAAAATATATATATATATATATATATATATATATATAAAATATTCGGTAGTGAAATGACAGAAATACCCAAAAAATATATAGAAAAAAGTTTAGAGTCTATACAAAAATATATAGAAAAATACCAAGGGGATGAAATTTTTAATCATCTTTGGCATACTAAGTGACATGACATGCTACATTAGTAATCATGTTATCTCAATTAATTAATATTTTATTGATATAATAATTTTGTATCAACTGTAACATTATTTAATGTAGGAGAGATGGTTAAATTAAATTTCGTTAGGTGTAATTAAGAACATTTAAATATAAAAGCTAAAAATTTGCCACGAGGAAAATGATTTTTGCTATTCATATTGCTAGTAATTAATATCACATGAGATGGATTTCAATACATACCGCTGACAATATAAATAATATTTATAGATAAGAAATTCACTGTGGGTCAATAAAAATTGTCATAATCCCAGTGGGTCAGCATTCAAGTGACCAGCCCCTTTATTTATTTATATTTTTTCTAAGGCAGTGGGCAGAAGGAAAATAATGCAGGTCCATGTTAGAAAATGTTACCTTGTGCAATTTTTCTTAGGAAAATGAAATGAAATGTACAGAGGAGAGAGAGAGAGAGAGAGAGCAAGTGTCTTTTCTTTATTGAAAACTTGAAGTTCACCAAAAACACTGTAAATAGTTAATGGTTGCTTTGTTTTCAAGGAGCAACAAAGTGAGGGGTCAGTTCAAAGTTTGATGGCAGGAGAAGCCTTTATTAGAAAATGACTTGACAAAACCACAGACTTACCAACTCAATAATATATTAAAAAATTTAATGCAAATTAAGTTCGCTTCGTTTTGGGTTCATCAAACCTCATGGATTTTAGACTAGCTTCAGAACACATGCCCAAATAGACCCAAAGCCAAATCTCATTGCATCATATTTAGATTTGGTGTCACAATTTCTTTAGAATAAAATTTAGTCTTCCTACTTTCACTTTCGTTTGACTGCTTTTTGACTTCATTTTTTACCATTAACTGATGCAGTCTAGACTCAAAATTGTAGTGAAACCATATTAAAAGTACATGCTTTAAAAAATAAAAAATAATTCTTACGATACGAATCATAAAAAATACTTGCTTTGTTGCTAAATATATACTAATCCACATCAACATGTTGCTTTATTTTCGAAGTAACTTAGATGATTATGATCATGCATCACAAAATAGAGGTCCTAGAATCAAATCTGGACACCTTGATTATTGAATATATAGAGTAATTTGCTAGTAATCTAAGCCTAAAACTCAATATAGAAGGTCTAGGATACCCAACATAGTTAAAAAAACAAAGGACTTAATCTGTATCCAAATGGTATTATTGGTTTGATTCACTGCCTTTTGATAATTAAGTTACAGCTCATTGATAATGAGGTCGAATTGAATGTTTTGAAACTGCCAAATTAGACCTTATGCTTTTACTATGAATTAAAACCATTGACCTCATCAAATAAATTTTATTCATTTTATTTTTATAAGAAAAAAGCTCTAAAATGAGATGATGATGTAAGTTTACTGCTAATTATTTTCATCTAGTAATAATATATTTTTTATTTTAGAAAAATACTATAGCATCAGACACTTTAACTCGAAATTAAAAACTACTATAATGTGTCCCGCTTTGAGTGGTGGGGTTTCTCTTCTCAAACTATTTTCTTATTTTTCACACACCACTCAAACCACGACACGTCGGGGTGTTTTTTAATTTCGGATTAAAATGCCGGGTTATATATATATATATACATATATATATATATATACATATATATATATATATATATATATATATTTAACATAGAGCAACTTGGACTTATTTCCACTTAGATTTAGTCCAAATTAGTAATTAGATGATGGTGTAAATTTAAATTTTATCCTATTAAAAAAATAAGAAAGATAAGACTTGAATCCACAAAACCCTTTATCCAGAAAGAGGATAAAAAATAAAAAAATAAAAAACATCAGAGAAGCAATTGATGAAATTTTGTATGCTCAATAAATGAAATTTGTTTTTATTTTTTCAGAATTTTGTCTCTCTCCTTGGAAGAAAGAGACAGAATCCACGTGGGCAATTCCCAAAACTTCAGAAGGGCAATTTAGGAATTTCAACTCAAATACTAGAATAGACATTTTTAATATCGCGCTACGTCTCTTCCATTCCATTCTTTGCCAGCCACAATAGGGATGAGAAAAGTAGAACAAACAAAACAAAAATAAACACAGGAAGAAAGAGAGACCAGAGAGATACATATATGTAGTCTAGAGAGAGAGAGAGAGAGAGTGAGTGTGCAGAAGAAGGGAAACTGTGGTGGTCGCCGTCGTTAATGGCGACCGGGTGGGTCAAATCATTACAATGCAAATCAAGAGCTTTTGAAGATGTGCACCACCCGAACCCGAAATCGCTGAACCACCACCATCTCACGGCCAGTTCCAGTTGCAAAAAGAGCGTTCAAAGCATCAAAGATGTGATCGAACCCATCAAACACCATAAGCCCACAAAATCCAAGCCACCGCCGGTAACGCCGCCGCCATCGAGACACCCGAGTTCAAAACACCCACGCTCCACTAAACCTGGGTCCGGTTCAGCGCCGACGAACTTGACCCGCGTTCGGCTCACCAGTACCTCTGCCCGTCCTGCCGGCACCCAGGACTCTTTCTTCCCTACCCTGACGGAGCTGCCCGAGGGCCACCCATCACGTAACGTGGTCGAGATAATCTTCCATACAAGCTGGTCTCCGTCCAAGGCGTTTTCGGGTCGTGTCGAGATGATATTTAAGGTCCTGAATCTGCCTAGAACCGTGACCCGTTTCGAGGAGTATCGCGAGACGGTGAAGTCTAGGCCCCGACCCGGTGGAGTTACTTGGGAGGACGATGCACGGTGCATCGCGGATGGAAACGAGGTGATGCGGTTTCACTGCTTGGGCCCTACATCAGCTGGAGTGGCACACGAAGGCGCCGGCGGCTGCTCGTGGTCGTTTCCCGGCGGAAAAGGGTCTGCGATTTGCACGTTTTCTGGCAGCGGTGGGGCGCACGAGAGCGCCGGCGGTGGGAGGGGCAGGAGGGCCATGCTTGTTTGCCGAGTCATTGCTGGAAGAATGAGCAAGCAACTCGGGCTTGACTCGTTGTTGGAAGGCCGAGTCGGGTTTGACTCAGTGAGCGGGGAAAATGGGGAGTTACTAGTGTTTGATTCTCGTGCGGTGTTGCCTTGCTTTCTTATCATCTACAAATTGTAAAAATTACAAGGAAAGTGTTTTCTTCGCTTCTTTCATTTATCAACACAATTTTCTTGCTTTCATTTTTGTTTCTCTTTTTTTTCCTTTTTTCCTTTTTTTTTTTTTTGGGGGGGGGGTGGGATTAGGAGAAAATTGTGTTGATAAATGCTAATTTACCGTTTCTTTACTTTCACTTATTTTGAAAATTTTGAGAGGGTCTTGTGTATATTTACATTGATTTAGTCCCCTTTCAAAATTGCATTAACAAAAGAAAAAAATGACAAATTAATAATATTTAATAAAAAAATTAAATCGTTTTTTATTTCTAATTTAAATAAAGATTGTTAGTGACAGTAGCTCCTAGGCAAAAACTGTTTTTAGTAGAAGCAATTGAAATATATATCAAGGCTAAGAATGAATGATATATTTGGATGACTTGTCATAATCCTAGAATCGTGGCAGAGGATCCAAACTCATTTATATGAAAAGAATTCTAAAAGATCCAAAGTATATATCGGTATATATGTTACCATCTGTTTTTATATGGGAGGATTAGATTTGATTTTGTGATATTTAGTTTCTATTTTAGTCAATTACCCATTGTGTAATAGTTTTAACCAAAATTATTAATTTCAAATCAAATATTAAAAACATTGCATTTTATAATTGGATATTTCAAAACATTCCTTAACTTGGTGAAGGGGAAGGACCGAAGGAAGGGTTCTGTGCCATTGTTATAACAGTGGAGAAGAGCAAAAGCCCCACATGGTGAGCTCACATGTTCAGCCACCAACTATGACTAACATTAGAGGAAATTCGACCTCTTTATCTAGCTTAATTCAAACCCTCTCTTCCCTTTCAGCCTCGCAACTGCGTTAACCCTAACTTATTTTTCTGCACTTTTTTAAGGAAAGAGGAATGATTTGGAAAAAAGTGAGCAAAGGTAGTTAAATACAGGGTCCTGTACCAAGCAAGGGACAAGGAAAGCGGTTGGATCCTGACCTTGCTTCTGTTTTGGAGAAAAATAAATGCATGGATGGTGTATGGTCACTATCTTTGATGGACACTAACAGCCTTACATCCCATTACACTTTACAATTTTTGGTACTCCTTACCAACAAAAATTATATATTGGTACCCCATATGCCCCTTAGCAAATGAATGAGAATAAGAAAAAATTGCAAAATATATCTTCTGAAATAGGTAAAATTGAACAAAACCATGACCTCAATTAAAAGCTGAAGACAAGCCATGATAAAGGGTAGATTGCCTCAGGACAAATCCGACTTGCTTTGGTAAATAGAGGCTTCCGGAAATTCGATATGTTCCAAAAGAATATTTCGAATTTCGAAGAATATTTCGAATTTCGAATGATGCGATGGTTGATTTAATTTAATTTTTTTTTTTTTTTAATACTAAATGAAAGTTAGATTTTATTTGGGATATTGCCATAAAGGCACTACAGACTATGTCCGGTCCAAAAGTCCGAACGGGTTGACTCGGATAGAGCATAGACCGAGTGGAATAGGGGCAAAAAAAAACCGACTTGAATCTACCTTATCCTCTTCGTAATTTAAGCATTCAACTTATGTAGCTAAGGAAAGTGAACTTCAATTCAAGCTCCCAAACATGGTAACTGGTAAGGTAAAACAATCTAATTCTATTCGAGCTCTTCCTTCCAAATTCAACCCAACTAATAAGTGGGTGTAATTGAGTAACTCAATTATGATCCGTTTATTAAATTGTACCAATCCAAACCCAATAATATTGGACGGGTTGATGGATCTGAGCCAATTTTGCCAGCCCTAATGGTAAGGTAAAATAATATAATTCTATTTGTGCTCTTCCTTCTTCATCTCCCTAGTTGATTCACTGATTTCATAATCAGAGAATTTTTTTTTCAAGTATTTTGGGGCGTGTTGAATGCAATATCCATTGTCGGACAAATTTCCTGCACCAGCATCATCAAATTTTTTTTTTTTTTCCACGTTGTCACATATAACATTCCTAGTCACGAATCACATTAATTAATTATGATGACATCGCATCTAATATAATACGGTTACAATTTGAAATGTTACGTTATGGTGATGTAATATATATATATATATATATATATGTAATTGATTCTGTAAGGACATTCTTATATTTTTTAATCGGCAATTCATTTTCACTGAAAGAAGTACTTTGAAAAACCGACCGTTGGATTAGATAATCTTCGTATCTATGTCATGTTTGCCAAAAATTACAGTGATCCAATAATCGTGAAATACTTTGATAGTATTTTTTGCAGACATGACATGCATAAGAGAGGTATCTAATCCAACTATCAGTTTTTGAAACTATATTATTCAAGTAGCTCTAATTGAGGTCATCTAATGCGACTTGCATTAGGTGCACCTGACATTAGCATCTCTCTCTATATATAAATATTATTGTCACATCAAGCATAGATTAGAGATAGAGAAGAACATTGTGTTTGATAGTATTTAATGCAAAAAATAAAAAAAATTAATGAAACTTATTATAGGACTGGCAGTCATAATATTGGCTTACCTAGGTGGTCGTAAAATGTAGTTTATAGTTGGTCCGGGGAACGCGGATTTTTAATTCACGAGGAATTCTTCAACAACTGGACTAGTTGACTTGAAGGAACTCAACCATAGCCCACGGGTGACAGGTCTGGTACAATTTAGTCTTTTTACTGGCATGGTACCAAATTAGTTTCAATCTTTCACATCTCTCCTTAATGACTTCATTTTTAAGGGTTCAACCATCCTACCAACTATAAGGGAACAGCAAAATGGCAACCTCAGTTTCCATTGTCAATGCTCTACTTCTTCCCTTCTTCCCCACTTTTACAGCAATTTATGATTTTAACCAAAATGCCCACCTCCTTTTATCTTCTTCCCTACTTTGGTACACACAAAGATCCCAGATTTGATTGGTTTTTCAAAAATGATTATAAAAAAAAAAAAAATAGTCAAATTTGGGACCTTCGTGTGTACGAAAGTAGGGAAGTGATTATCACCAAATTTCAATATCTTAAATTAGGATGCGTATCAAAATTTTTGTACTAGAAGTAGAAGTGATTATCACCAAATCCCAATCTCTTAAATGAAATAGAATTCGAGCTTCAAACAACGATTTTAAGAAAAACAATGCAAATAGGACTACAGATTGGAAGTAAAGAGTAAAGACTGAGCAAGTTCAACCCAAACCCACAAGCCCTGCTTAATTGGACTGCTTTTGGATAACCCAATATCACTTTTATGATGTGTATAAATAAAATGTTGAAACCAATTAAGGGTCCAAAAAGTGATGCTGACCAAAAATGTATCCAATATTAAAAGTGTTTTTTTATATTTTTTTGGAAGTAACAATATTTTCTTTTGGATACAGATAACATCATTATTTAAAATATACAACACATACCAACGCTTAATAAGGAATGAAAGACGGATATAGAACCTATGATCTCCTCCTCAAAAGAGACCCGAAATGACATTAAAAGAAAATTTCAGTCATTGAAAATTTTAATCCATTGCAAAAAGAGAGGTCAATAGTCCCATGAGGGGATGGAACAATTTCAACTTATTTTCGAATGAAGCTCCAATTTTAAACTTTCAGCGCATGCTCAACGTCTCAAGTAATTCGCCATATTTCGATAGTGTATAAATTTTCATATTTTACTTTTTTTCATTGAAGCTGCTTCATATGGTAGATAGGTTAGGAAGCAACCATTTTGCTTCAAAGTGCTTCCACTGAAGCACTTACATGCAAACCCAGGGAGGCCACCTATATTTAGCCGCCATAGAACCAGAATTCTACGCCACAACTCTATATTCACTTCATACAACAGAAGATTTGTCCTAAAACTATAACAATTTCAGAGCTAAAAATGTGCAATTCAGCCCTTCATAGAAGATCACCTGAGTCGACATAGTATGCATATTGCATACTCCAATTTTAATTTATATAGATGGTGGCATCCAATGCAGTTGGCCTCAGCATGTGGAGTGATATAGAGTTGCAAGGGAAAAATCCTTTCAACAACAACAGCACCTAGCCCACCGCTTGTTAGCCCACAGGTTCATCAGGCTTTACACCAAATGAAAACTACTGAGAAGAAATCACTCAAATGACCCGTCCATCTCAAAACCACAATGTGAATCTACAATCGTATGCTACCATGGTTATTTGATAGGTTTCAAACGTAAAAGAAACCCAGAAAGGGTTAGGTAAAAATTCATTTAAAAAAAAAAAAGAAAAAAAACATTTGAAATATTCCTACAAGCATTTCTCAAATCCAATCCCTTTGCATAAATTCAGTGTTTCTAAGCTATTAGGGAAAATGAAGGGTTGCAACCATCAAGGTCTATCAAAATTTACGAATCATGGAAACAAGGAGGGAAAGTGAAAGCAGATTCCAGATGGGAAGTAGCCAATAGTATCCCTCTAATGTACAGTTGGTTGTGTGCATATCATATCATCATCTGCCAGTATTAGTGGGACTCCACAAGTACGTATAATGGCTTGCCATTCAACCGCTCACGACCCTGCAACATCCCAAAAAGCACTAAATAACTAACAAGCAAACATATAATTATAGAGCAATCAAATACGAAGATTGCTTATAAGACCTACTGTCTGATATTCAATTAATGGATAGCCCAGATAAAAACTAACAATTCTAGAAGATAATCTCCATTAAAAAAAAAAAAAACCAGTTTTGAGTTTTAATAGTTCCAACACAAACTTAAAACTGAAAAGATAAAACTGAAAAAATTCCATATGAACAAAATTTCAACCCTTGTAACACTAATAGTATGCACATACAAATGTAGCAACTCTTATAAGTCATATCCCAATCCCAATGATTAATCAACTTCTTCAAATAAATTCTATGGACTACAAAACTTTTCATATTGGAGCTGAATGGCCAAACTGACACCACCCCCAGACTCTGGAAACATGGACCCATCCTGTAGTTATTCTGCTCTTTCCATCAAGTTATTAAGGTCCCCTACTAATTACCATTCTAGAGGTTGATCCCCATCAATATGCCATACCTTTGAGGAATGATAGTTTCCATTTTGCAAAGTATGAATGAAGGGAGAATCATGCAACATCAATTTCTTTTCCTGAATGTTATGTTTTTTTTTCCCTCTTTCGTCTTCTCAATTCCATGACCCACAATTTGCTTGAAGTGATATTAGATAACATGTATGCTTAAATGTTAATTTTTCTAAAGTATTAATCCACTTGGAAAAACCAAAATTTTTGCCAGAGCAACAAACTATCAAAATAATGATAAACTAAATAGTACTATTTGCAAAAATAGCATGGAACACGAATAGTAAATACTATAATTGTTTGATATCAAGTAGATCAACCAACATTGTTGCAAGTTACTATTGATGGAAAAAAAAAAACCCGAAACCTAGAGTAAGTTAACACACACCTTTAAATCTGGCAACTCAATCAGACAAGCACATTCAACAACCTCTGCTCCAACACGATCTGAGAATCAACATACATGTCAAATAGTTAGCCTTAAACAGATAAGCACACTGGAATGAAGTCATGGAGCACACACTTCCAAATGATTTTGAAAATTTAGCCTAAAGGTGCCGAGCTCAACAAATCAATCAAGCCCAGTTCTAAAATTGCGTCTAACCTATAAAATATAGTGGATATCATTGAGGGGGAAAAAAAAATCATAATTGTGGAGTGTCAGCCCTTGGGTCATTCAAAATTAACAATGTGAGTCCATGTAACCTCTTATAGCTTGAAAGAACAATTTACAAGTGGATTACCCAGTAAATTCATAGCCGCACAGAGAGTTCCTCCAGTAGCAATTAAATCATCAACTACCAAAGCACGTTCACGAGGTTCAACTGCACCAACATGCATTTCAAGGCAGTCCCTGCCATATTCTAATACATATTCTTCCGATATTACTTCACCTGCCATAATAGCAAGATTTGATAAGAGAAATACTAACAAGATGATGCAGGGGAAGTAGCTGAAGAGTTTCTTGAAAAATGGGACAAACACAAGTTAAGGAAGAAGTCTAAGAGTTAGCTTTATTATCTAGAAAAGTCTAAGTTATGTTTAAGGGGGGATGTTGAAACAATAAACACAACTTTAATTATTTAGTTCATGCACATGTGTCTAGAGTCTAGATAATTATTCCATATCCATGTATGGGAACATTCATGTATATGGAGTATTTATTATGTTCATGTATGGGAACATTCATGTATGTGGAGTATTTAATATGTTCATGTATCCACATGAACATATTAACTAGTATAAATAGGTTGTAAGCCTTTGGGCAAATCATCACATCTTTTATCAAATATATTGAGAGTTTTCTCTACTCCTTGTGAGTGTTTATCTTTTTGTGGATTCAAGAAGCCGTCTGTTAGAACGAGATCTAACCAACTCGTCTACTAGAACGATATCTAGTCCTTACTTCCGCTATAACGCTGCTTCAAGTGGTATCAGAGCGAGGTCCTCCCTTGTCTCAATGGCCAACGTCGGAGAACAACAAGAAAATCCTAACGATGATGATCGTGGGATTCATGCTATATGGGGTGCAATTGAAACACAACAACAACAGTTAACGGAAATCCAGAATCTATTGGTTGGGTTAAATCTCAATGCTAATAGACCACCGGTGGGCGAACCTGATGCGCTTCAATAAGGACGTGAGCCAAGGGTGGGCAATAATCTTGGACATTTGGGGAACCTCCCTAGGCGTGTCATGAATAACCCCATTTATGATGGAGACTCAACTGACGATGAACTAGAAGGAATTGTGATGTATGATAATCGTAGAGACACTGTTCAGAACAACAACTATCGTATGAAGATGGACCTCCCTTCTTTCAACGGGCAGTTGAACATAGAAGATTTTCTGGATTGGCTGAATGAGGTGGAACGATTTTTCGATTATATGGATATCGAAGAAGAAAAGAGGCTCAAACTTGTAGCATACAAACTAAAAGGCGGTGCTTCCGCATGGTGGGAACAGTTACAGTTATCTCGGATGCGACTGAATAAGACCAAGATCCGATCGTGACACCGAATGAAGCAACTGATGAGAGCACGTTTTCTTCCTCCAGACTATGACCAGATTTTGTTCCATCAATACCAGCGATGCCAGCAAGGTACTAAATCTATTCATGAATATGTTTCAGAATTTCAACGACTTTTGTCCCGTAATGATTTACTAGAAACAGAAGGGCAATTGGTGGCAAGGTTCGTGGATGGGTTACATGCCAACATCCAGGATGTGGTTAATATGCAACCAGTTCATACCTTACTGGATGCCATTCAGTTAGCCACAAGAATCGAATTGCAACTTAATAGGAGAGGGACTACTCGAAGCCAAGCTCCCATTAGGACATTCAACTCCTCTCCAATGCCGAGTCAGCCCGAACAAGGTAAGGGAAAAGCAATCATTGAAGCAACTCAGAATCAAGTTTCTCAGAGTCAAACCAGAACCCCATGGAAAAATCAGACGAATACAAGGCAGGGTGCTAGCAGATCTAGTGGCCAGATTAATCCTTACGCCCCTCCTCGGGGTGATAAGTGTTATCGCTGTGGAGAAACTGGACATTATTCGAACCGTTGTCCACGAAGGCAGCATGTTAATCTAGCAGAACATGAGACTGAAAATGACTGCCAAGAAGAAGAGGAATTTGAAGGAGAAGAAAATCCAGAGGAGTGGACCCATGAGGATGAGGGTTTGTCACTAGTAGTACGACGCTTGATGTACACACCGCGAAAGGAGGATATTCAGAGACACAACATCTTCAAAACTCGTTGTACTGTTCATCAACGAGTTTGTAATTTAATTATTGATGGAGGCAGTAGTGAGAATATAGTGTCAAAGACCATGGTGGACAAGTTGCAACTTCAGACACAAAAACATCCATCTCCCTACAGTATTGGTTGGATCAAAGATGTCGGCGATATCAAGGTAACAGAACAATGTGTTATACTTTTTTCTATTGGAAAAGATTACAAAGATGAGGTTTTGTGCGACGTGGTGGACATGGATGCTTGTCACATGTTGCTTGGAAGGCCGTGGCAATATAACCGGAAAACTACACATAGGGGTAAAGACAATACTTACACCTTTTACAAAGATAAAGTAAAGATTGTTTTGGCTCCTATGAGACGTGAAGGGAGAATAACGGCTTCTCCAAACAAGGCGGATACTTTTCTTATAGTACCAGATATCTTCAAAGAAGCCAAAGAGACGCGGTTGATTTATGCTCTCGTGGTCAAAGGTGAGGAAAAAAAAGAACTTGTTGTACCAGATAAGGTTAAATCATTAATCGTCGAGTTTCAGGAAATCGTGCCAGATGAGCTACCAGCAGAGCTACCTCCTATGAGGAATATTCAGCACGAGATTGATCTTGTTCCTGGAGCGAGTTTACCAAACTTGCCACACTACCGAATGAGTCCAAAAGAGTTTCAAATTTTGCAGGAACAAGTTAATGAGTTGTTGCAAAAGGGCTTGATCAGAGAAAGCATGAGTCAATGTGCAGTACCTGCTTTGCTAACCCCAAAGAAAGATGGAAGTTGGCGGATGTGTGTTGATAGTAGGGCAATCAACAAAATCACAGTGAAGTATAGATTCCCTATACCGAGACTGGATGACATGATTGATAGATTGGGTGGTTCAAAAGTATTTTCAAAGATAGACTTGAAGAGTGGCTACCATCAGATTCGTATCCGTCCGGGCGATGAGTGGAAGACAGCCTTCAAGACAAGAGAAGGACTGTACGAGTGGCTTGTCATGCCATTTGAATTGTCCAACGCGCCTAGCACTTTTATGAGATTGATGAATCAGGTATTCCAACCGCTTCAAAAACTCGTAGTTGTCTATTTTGATGATATTCTGATTTATAGTCGCAATGAGGATGATCATCTACAACATTTGTGGGAAGTTTTTAATGTGTTGCGCAAGAATAGCCTTCTGTGAATTTGAAGAAGTGCAGTTTCCTGACGGACAATTTAATCTTCCTGGGCTATGTGGTGAGCGCCGCGGGAATCAAGGTTGATGAATCCAAGGTAAAAGTAATTCAGGAATGGCCAACTCCAACATCTATTACTGATGTACGAAGTTTTTATGGCCTGGCAACCTTTTACAGACGATTTGTGAGGCACTTCAGTACTATTGCTGCCCCACTCACTGATTATTTGAAGCAGAAGCAGTTTGTGTGAACCAAGGCTGCAGAACAGAGCTTTGCAGCTCTAAAAGAGAGGTTAACCACAACCCCAGTTTTGGCTATTCCAGATTTTGACAAATTATTTGAAGTTGATTGTGATGCTTCCGGTGTTGGTGTTGGAGCTATTCTTTCTCAAGAAGGTAGGCCAATTGCCTTCTTCAGTGAGAAGTTTAGTGATGCTCGACAGAAGTGGACCACGTATGAGCAGGAATTGTATACAGTGGTGCGAAGTTTATATCATTGGGAGGCGTATCTGATCCAACGAGAAATTATTTTGAACAGTGATCATCAAGCTCTCAAGTATCTTCAGAACTCTACCAAGCCAAATCGCATGCATGCTAGATGGATTGCCTATATACAAAAGTTCACTTTTTCTCTCAAACACAAGTCAGGCAAATTGAACAAAGTAGCAGATGCATTGAGTCGACGAGCGTCTTTGTTGATTGTTGTCAAGAATGAGATCTCTGGGTTTAAGTACCTAAAGGAACTTTATGCAGAAGATGAGGACTTCAAGGGTGAGTGGGCAAAGTGTACTTCAAGTTTGCCTGAAACAAGTAAATTTCAACTGCTCAAAGGGTTTCTGTTTTTCGAGGATCGCCTTTGTATCCCTCGTGGTTCTTTACGAGAGCATATTATCAGAGAGACTCATGGTGGAGGACTAGGTGGACACTTAGGGCGAGATAAAAGTATTTCATTAGTAGAAGCTCGTTATTATTGGCCACAACTAAAACGAGATGTGGAGAAGTATGTGAAACGCTGTTATACTTGTCAGACTGCTAAGGGCCAAGCACAGAATACCGGTCTATACACACCTCTTCCTATTCCTGAAGCACCTTGGGAAGATCTTTCTATGGATTTTATCCTAGGGCTTCCGAGGACACAGCATGGTACAGATTCCATCTTTGTAGTTGTTGACAGATTCTCCAAAATGGCACATTTTGTTCCTTGTAGAAAGACATCCGATGCTAATCATATTGCTCAGTTGTTCTTTCGAGAGGTGGTTCGTCTCCATGGCTTGCCGAAGACTATAGTCTCAGATCGCGACAACAAATTTCTTAGTCATTTTTGGCGAACTCTATGGAAGCAGCTTGATACTACTTTACAGTTTAGTACTACTTGTCATCCCCAAACTGATGGTCAAACTGAGGTGGTGAATCGCACATTGGGAAATATTTTGCGAAGTTTATGTCAAGATAGTCCGAGGCAGTGGGACTTTATTATTTCTCAGGCGGAGTTTGCATACAACAATGTGCCAAATCGATCCACTGGAAAATCTCCATTTGAGATTGTCTATGTCCGTTCCCCGCTGCATACGTTAGATTTGGTTCCACTTCCCAAGCTTCCTGGTATGAGTATCATTGCCGATCATATGGCGGATAAAGTGGCGAACATTCATGCAGAGGTCAAGCACAAGTTGGAGGAATCTGCTGCAAAATATAAAGCAGCCGCGGACAAGCATAGGCGTGTGGAGACTTTTGAAGTGGGAGACATGGTGATGGTACACTTGCGAAAAGAAAGGTTTCTTGTTGGAACATACAACAAACTCAAACAGAAAAAGATTGGTCCGCTTCGTGTTTTGAAGAAGTTTAATGATAATGCTTATGTGGTGGATCTCCCAGCCGATCTAGCTATCTCCAAGACTTTTAATGTTCAGGACTTGTTTGAGTATCATACCATTCCTAACGTTGCAATTCCTGTAGTTAACTCGAGGACGAGTTCTTTCAAAGAAGGGGAGACTGATGCAGGGGAAGTAGCTGAAGAGTTTCTTGAAAAATGGGACAAACACAAGTTAAGGAAGAAGTCTAAGAGTTAGCTTTATTATCTAGAAAAGTCTAAGTTATATTTAAGGGGGGATGTTGAAACAATAAACACAACTTTAATTATTTAGTTCATGCACATGTGTCTAGAGTCTAGATAATTATTCCATATCCATGTATGGGAACATTCATGTATATGGAGTATTTTTTATGTTCATGTATGGGAACATTCATGTATGTGGAGTATTTAATATGTTCATGTATCCACATGAACATATTAACTATTATAAATAGGTTGTAAGCCTTTGGGCAAATCATCACATCTTTTATCAAATATATTGAGAGTTTTCTCTACTCCTTGTGAGTGTTTATCTTTTTGTGGATTCAAGAAGCCGTCTGTTAGAACGAGATCTAACCAACTCGTCTACTAGAACGATATCTAGTCCTTACTTCCGCTATAACGCTGCTTCACAAGATGAGTCCATGCATTTATCCATAACATCTTCATAATAAGTACTTTCAAAATTCATAGACCAAAAGTCACATATGCACAAGTATATCAGCTGTCAATTGATCTTTTGGAGGTTCTAACATAAGTGAATGTCATAGTGAACATCATCAAAACAATGTATGTTATTACTTTCTTCGTTATCACAAGTAGCTGAGCATCTTGATTAATTTAGGTAACATACAAAGAAGTAAATACAAATTATATTGTATCGAAGCACTGTTAACGACACATAAAAGCACGTATTTGCTTTGTCAAAGGAAAAAAGAAGAAGGCCATTTTAGTTGAAATGCTAGAAAATGCAAGTTGTATAGCACATACTTGTCTAAAAATATAGTTGCCATAACATTATCACCCCCAGATTGATGGGGATAAAACTTGTGAGAGATAAGGAACACAAAATTGACTTGGACTAGAAACAACATGCCGTACATGCAATAACTAGGCACCAAAGCACCCATACAAGCATAGCACGAAAATAAAATCTCGAGGATTATAGATTGATTCAAAACAGGGCACCAAGTAGTGTAGCCAAGATGTCGCTCTGACCTCCAATGTATGAATTCATTAGCACAATTAGTCATCATACAATACTAGAAGATACTTTACAGGTGTAAATAGAAATCCAAGATATTCTCTGAAAGGGTAGAGCCACTAAAATTACTCATGCGTGCAAATTAGTTGATGGCTTTCCAGTCAAGTTGATTATGCTAGTTCACAAGATTTTGTGAGTCCAGGACATCAGCAATAATAAAATGATTTCTGATTTCTACCCCAAGTTCACTGACAGACAAAAGAACATGAATAAAAAGAATTTGCAGCCATATTTCCCATTCATCAAACAAAACTACGAAAATAACATGAAGTCATACTGTATATTTTGAAAAGTTATAAAGATAAGAGAGAAATTTTAGAAATGCTAAAATCAGCGCCGTAGTGTAAATTCATTATATAAAAAAGACTGGACATTTTTGCAACAGGAATCACAAGATCATGACGACCACCAAGCGACGTGCTTTTACACACAATAAAAACCAATAAATTCAAAGTTACTATAGTGTACAGGTCTATAGCTGTACCCATATAAATGCATAACCCAAATGAAGGGTTATTCACTTTCTTTCTTTTTTTTTCGTTTACATGCAATAGAAGCCAATAAACCGAATTTTCCATAGTATATGGCATATGGCTGTAGTTATATCAATGCATATCCTAAATTTTAGGTTATTCGTGTGCTTCTTTAAATGAAGAACTTAATTAATAGATATACACTAACACTGGGCATGGTCAGGCAAGTTGAGGCATGATGTTTCTTCTCAACTACTCACTATAGCATCCAATGGAATGCCCTACACAATGATCTAAGTTATGTTGCATGGATACCGACACAAAAGCACGAACTCAATATGATGTAATGTTGAGACAGCAAAATTTTTTTTTAACAAAACCCTCATTTTATCACATTTCTTTGGGGAAAAAATAGTCGAAGTTTTCTATTACAACAATAGTAAATTAAAACAACACATACATCAAACTTCCACTATGGATCCAACCCAAGTTGAAATGTTTGCCATGTGTCCAGAATTAAAATTTTATTTTAGAATTTTATACACATACTGGTGCATCCATTTCTGTCATGTCCAAAAAGGTTACTGAAATAGTCACAGATCATGGTTTCCTTTTAGAAGTGTCTATGCCACTAAGGATCTGACATAACCAATATAAGTTTTCTCTTCTATGCCACTAAGGATCCAACACAACCAATATCAGTTTTCTATAGTAGGTAGAGAAACTCCACATATAGGTTCAGCATATGAATTTACATGAAAATAGAAATTCTAAAACTCGACAGCTACACCAATTTCAATTATATTAAAAATATCCAACAAAGTGGCGTCAAGAAGTAAAACACAACTGCTAATGAAAGAGTATTGCAAAACCACCAAAACTGCATTATTTAAAGGACTAAAACCCAGCTGACTAAGAATTAATTTAACAACTATTATAATTTCATGATATGTAGAAGTGAATGACCAAAGTTAAACATAGAGATGTGGGGCAGGAGAAATCAGCAAGTAGTAAATAGATATCTAATATTCACAATCTGCAACAAACTTCTCCATAAAAGAATGCGCATATATAAGGAATATTCAAATCACAAGGGGCCAAAATACAAGTTCAAGTATGACCTTGAAGGTATAAGCACCACAAAGTATTATTGAATCATATTGCCTCTTTGTTGAGTGTACAAGACAAATGATAAGTATAGGCGATGAAGCAATAATAAAAATGCTTTTAGAAGAGAAATCTTGAAGAAATGAAACAGATCATAATAGCATTATTGGAAAACCAATAGCATAAGAATAATAATTTCCCAGTGTCTATTATGAACATAACAAATAAAAAAGAAATTAAAATGTACTTATACCACTAGAAATATAGAGGGATGAAAAATACCAGGTAACTTCCTTGGTTTTCTCAAGGGAACAAACTTTGCTCCTATCGCCAATGCAATGGGAGGACCAAAAATAAAACCACGAGCTTCAATCCCTAATAAAAGAAAAGCAACCTCATGTTTCAGAACACAAGTAACAACTGTTTTTAGTAACTACAATAATCACATTCCCTTAAGAGAATAATATTTACAACTTTTTTTTTTTTATTTTTTATAAAAAATAAAAATTCATACAGAAAAAGCATTCAATAAGACATCAAAGAAACAGACAACTCCAATTTTATGCACCTGCTCAATGAAAAAGTTGAGCTCCAGACAATTCCTATTTTCATCATGCTGCAAGATGGAACATTTCAAGTAATTCGACCCACTGTAGAGCCATGGAATTCAATTTCTAGAACCATCTATGCACAAATTTCCATGGCTTTGGCCAATGAAGACTCTTCTTTAAACCTTTATAAGAAAACCTCACTCCCTAAAGTTTCACATACTCTCCGCATAGCTAGGTATATAACAGTGCAACACTTCATCAAAACACCAATTAGACCCTAAACATTCATCAAAAGGGAGACCTATTACTCAAGATGAGTTTATATGAACCAGTCGTAAGAAGCCAAGAAGCAAAACAATACAATATATTTGTAAAATAAGCCCTTCAAAAGGACATATGTTTGACTAAAATGCCCAAAATTATAATTTTATAACATTGAAGTAAAAGTAGGAAAAAACAAAAAGAGGGTCAACACCAGTCCGACAACCTTGGTGTCAGGTAAAGTTAATCCTAGAACACAATGATCTCTAGTCAAGTATGCATGCACATTCAAGATCCTCACTCAAAAAATAATAAAATAAATAAATAAACAAGCAGCGAATTTTTCTAGAAAACACAGATTATGGCTAGCAACGCTTCCTATTATTTTTTTCATTTTTATTTAAATGAAAGCAAAGCATTGTTGATAAAACAGAGGAATATTACTTTCGAAGAAGGGTTTATGGCAAGGGATTCTAAATGTAGAAACAAGAAAGCCCAAATGAGGGTCTTTGATAGAGTTCGAAACGTGGCTAAAATTAATGATAATCCACCTTTAAAG
>JAESVK010000967.1:1125926-1197995 GCA_017140935.1 Hamamelis virginiana
GAAAGGAAGGATTTTGGATTTACTCCAATGCTTTGTTTTTTTGTTTCCTACTCTGTATTTTAGGTGTTCTCATCTTGTTATAAATATAAATAAAAACATCACTTTATGTAGGGCGAAGTCAGAATTTTATCATTGCGGAGATTTTACTAAAAGAAATCTACACTTATCTCAAACATCGGGACATGACCTTATGCCTCAACATATGTTAACTATTTTTAAAAATGGTAAACAACTCTACAAAGATTGTGTTTCCATAAATTAAATTTTTTCAAAAAGCATTGCTTAATATAATATTGGAAAAGTAAAATTCTAAAATGAGTGAACTACGTAAGGTTAATGACGATTCGTTAACCGAATTATATGTATTTTCGTTTTTACGTTCAGTTTAATTAGATTGATAGAAAAGTAGAAAGAAGGAAAGTAACGATGATGGACTTCTAGGGCATGTTTGGAAATTTCGAAAATTTGATCTAACTAGTTATGATCTATTAGACTATTTCTGTTACATGATTTTTATGTAAATCAGCTTACAGTTAGTTTGAAAAAAACTGTGTTTATGCCTTATTTTCTGGACAATATTGAACTGATCTACAGAAAAAATGCACTTACCAAACAGTACTAAATAATAATCAGACAGAATTATCCTCAGCTGGTCAAATTCTTAAGTTTGCCAAACACCTCCTTAATCCTCGGAAAGAAAACTCGCTTTTTTCATAAGCATTTTGTACCGTGAGTTAGGGATGTCATGCAATAAAATCCAAAAGTAAAAAAAAAAATTGGATAATTTTCTTGGACCAGATTCCGGGCATCCAAACGGGGCCTAAGGAGGTGGGCCCTCGGCCGCAACAACAGAAAGAGCTTGGCTTGTTTGTGGACCTGAGTCCTGAGAGAGGGGAACTGGGGAAAGACCCAAGAACGTGGTCTTCACACGCTCGAATCTAGCTGGTCTGCTTCTTTGTCTGACGTGGTCCGAGTCTTGTCCAACCCTCGACACGCTTGGGACCATGCTCCAATTGACCGCTCTACCCTTCTCTTATAATTTTGAAAACACCTCTAATGTTAAATTCTATTTAACTCTCCATTAGTTTATTCTATTAAGAGAAATGATTCTGTTAGCATATACTTGCATAAAGTTTATGGAAGTATGAAGTTAATAGATAATTGTGAAATACATATTTTGAAAAAATTGACCGTTGGATTAGATACTATACTAATACATGTCATGAATGTCAAAAATCACAGTGATCCAACGGTCGATTTTCTAGAAATGTCACTAAGAAAAACTATGATATTTTTCAGTGGTCATATTTTTTCATAGTAATTTTTTTGAAATTTTGACATTAGATTACCATGATTTTTGACATACATGATATTCAAAAAAAGAATATCTAATCCAATGGTCAGCTTTTCAAAACATGTATCTCATAATTATCTATCAGCTTCATGCTTACAAAACTTATATAAACATATGCTTACAAGATTAGGACTGTATATAATCCATTAAAGTACCTCTTGTAATCATACTATCCGAATTTGATTCGAGATTAATTTGATAAAATTTTTATTTAAATTTGTTTTTAAAATAAATAAATTAAATTTCTTTTTTTTTTTCAGCTTATTAGTTTATTAAGACATGTTAATTTGCAAAGAGTACTATTCTACTCCATGAATTCATTAACATTTTAAATGATTAAAAATTACTCAAACTCGACTCAAGATGAATTTGATAATTAAAAAGAGTCATTTAAGCTCACTAGTAAGATAAACAAGTTTAACTTAAATTTTATTTTTCAATTTATTAATTAATCGAGACAAGATTGAAAGAGTACTATTTTACTCTATGAGCTCATTAATACTATAAATAATTAAATTATTCAAGCACAGTATGAGATTGATTCAATAAAATGTAATTTGAACTCAACTTTCTAAATAAACAGAAATGATCCTATCAGCACATGCTGACTTTCGCGAAAGTCAGCATGAAGCTCCTAAGTGATTGTGGGATGCATATTTTGAAAAATTTATCTTTAGATTAGATACTATGCATATGTATGTTAGGCATGCCAAAAATCACAGTGATCTAATGATCGGTTTTATAAATGTCACTGAGAAAAACTGTGACAGTTTTCAGCAGTCAAAATTTTTCAGTAGTCTATATTTTGAGATGCCTACATTGGATCACTTTGATTTTTGGTAAACGTGACATCCATAACAAAAGAATCTAACCCAACGGTCGATTTTTCAAAATATGCATCCCACAATTCCCTATGAGCTTCGTACTGACTTTCATGAAAATCAGCATATGCTCACTAGATTGCGACTCTTAGATAAATAAGTTAAACTCAAATTTTATTTATTGACCCTTTAATTTATCAGAGCCAAATTTGAGAAGTTTATCACATTACTTGATGAATTAATCATTAATACTTTAAACAATCAAATTATGCATATTTCTTTCGGTAAAATATTCATTTGAGTTGGCTCGTTAGATGAGCGAATCTATGTATACATTATTTTTAACTCATTAATTTCTTGACCCTTGTACTATTGCAGTGACAGCATAATAATAATCAGAAGAAGAAGAAGGATATGGTGAATAGTGTGGTCATGGTAATAAATGATTGTGCTAAGGTAGTAACAGTAATTTTAGGAAATTGGTGATAATTACAGTAGTAGTTTGGTGATAGTGGGACATGTCGGTTATTGAGATATCAGTGAGAGGAGGAAAGATAAGTGACAAGACATATAAAAAATCATATCTAAAATTTGAATGAATCGATCGAGGATTAGAGATAAATTCATCCGGTAATAAGATAAGGGAGAGGTGGTTGACTTAGATGCAACAAAGTAATTAATCATTTTAACTTTTTACCAAGATGATAAAAGTGGGTGATAAGGTAAAAAAAAATAGAAATGATATGATTTTGAGTGTATAATAAAAGTCACGATCGAGAGATCATGAGTACAAGGAAAAATGATATTATTCGTTTTTAATTTTTCTTTTATTTTTAAATTATAAGGTGATTTTCGGCACACATCTATTAATTTTGCGCACTATAGTAGGTGGAAATTTGGGAACCAACAGTGTGAATATGAATGTATTAGATATGTATAATATAATGTGATTCTTTTTCGTTCAATTTGGTCTATATATCAACCTTATATAAATATATTGGTGCGTTCGAGTTTTTCGAGTTTGAGTATTTATAAATGGAACCCAGATTCTCTTTTTGTATTTTTTTGTACTTGTATTTGTTTGATATCTTAGATCATAATACATCATCACGATATTAGACAAAAGAAGATCACTGAACAATAATAAAGTTAGGGAAATGCCCTCATGAATAGCATAAGAGCACCTAATAACAATAAAGATTAAAGGGCATACCCTCATGACTATCATAGACCCCTTTTAAAATATAGCCATTTTGGTACCAAAAAAGACTGCCAAAGAATGTATCTGAAAAACTGACACTTTAAAAAATAAAAAATATCAATTTTTTTACTGTCAGTTTTCTCAGAAATCAATCGTTGGATCACTATGATTTTTTACAGTCATAACAGACGTACTAGAAGTATCTAATCTAACGGTCGATTTTTCAAAATACCTATCTCAACTATCCCAATGTAGAGTGGACCGTAAAAATAGACCCCAATGAATCAATTATATATATATATGAGCAAATATAATTTGGAGGAAAATTCATAAAAATTCACATTCTCGATCTATTGAAATTTTGTCTGGAGTGGTGGCACAAGTGCTGTTTTGATGTATCATTGGGCAAATAGATGATGTTAAAATAAGAGTACTTGGTTTGTCCCAACCGACAGCTTCGGTTTGTGATAGACTCACAAAGAATGATTTGTTTAGTGAAATTCCAATAACAGTGCTTATATTTTTTAAATTTTAATTAACATATGTAGACACCATGTACATATATTATATGATATGTTTGTTTGTTAACCAACTTTCTCATGCAATGCTCCACTTTCAGCATTATGCTGTTAAATAAATTGTTCCCCTTTTATTATTTTTATTTTTTAACCTCTCTTGTTTTTAATCTGATACTTGATATAATAGGCATGCTAAAATAATAACATATCAGTATAATTAATATGATATGTCATGTAAGAATAATCGGAATACTTTAACAGAAATTCAGATATATGATTTGTTGTGATAAGTGAAAGGCACAATAGTAGACACATGTAAAATGTTAAACAGCAATTGCTATCCAATTGTAGGACCAGGACCAGGACCAGAATCCAAGCCGACCCGGGTCAACCCGATGCAGATAAAGTTGTAGGCTAGGGCTAGGGCCAAGAGTAGGTACAGTAAAGTGTAGGGTAGTAGGCAATATGTAGGGTAGGGTAGAAATAAAGGGGCACAGACAAGGGTTCTGTTTGGTTGGTACTTAATGGTGTTGAGAGGATCTTGTGGGAAGATAGGCCAGAGATCTTGTTGTCCCCACTTTCACATCCCAATTCTCCCCACAGACCCATCAATGCAATCCATGCGCAGCACCAAACATGCCTTTAATTTAATTTAATTTTTTTTATGAAATTGTATATAAAAACTCAGACACTTGGTTCCTGTGTTTAAACAGCTTCCTTATTTACTGCATTAAGGCTGTATACCCTAGATATTTGGAAGCTGGTGGTTATTTTAAAATATAAAACACATGTTTCAAAGGTGTTTTTGTTTTTGTTTTTGTTTTTGATTTGCTCTGTTTTTGTTTTTTTGTCATGGTTGTTTGATTGTTTGTTTTATTTATGAATTGGCATTTGGATCCTGAAATTACTGGATGATGAAGAGAGAGAGAGAGAGAGAGAGAGAGAGTGGGGCAAAAATGAAGGACTAATACAAGCCACAGGCTGAGCTAAGGGAAAGGTTTTAGCACTAATAGAAGCATTATCATGACAATCATTGTGTATATTTTTTTTTTCATAGGTATAACTTGAATTCATGTGGTTTACTCTATAATAATAATATGGAATAGTCAATTATTATTAAGTCAAGATAACTGTCCTACTCTGTTAATAATTTGAAGGGACTAGTGCAAGCCAACTGCACGACTAGTATAAACCGAAATCATAATTTTGCTAGTAAGGCTACTTTTGGATTAGCTTTACTTAGCTAAAATCACTTTTAAAATTCAAAATTATACTTAATCTAAAAGATGTAGTGATAATCATTTCTAGACAGTTTGAGGGATAATAGACTGATGAGAAAAGTTAAGTTTAATTCTCTAGTTTTTGTCACAATCATTTCTAAAATACAAATTTTGATATGTGAGGAGATAATTAAGATATAACTCCAGAGAGAGATATGTAAAGATATAATTCTCTAAAAGTGATTTTAAACAAATTAAAAATAATCAAAATGGGACTTAAGTTTATAATTAACCACCAACCATGTAACCTAGTCTTTATAAGTTTTAAATCTTAATTCTATCATCCGATAAAAACAAGAGGTGGATGGACCTTGCTTAAGTTCTAAATCTTAAGTCTATCTTCTTGCTAACTCACTAATATTTAACCATAGCTCAGAGAAAAATGACAAATTTTTGAATGGACCATTGCTCATAGAAAAAAGACAAATTTGTGGATGGACCAAACACATCAAGTATTTACTTTTTAGTGCTGTTTTCAGGTCTATTACAAACCAAGAGCTCTCTCTCTCTCTCTCTCTTCCATTCTTGTAGTCCCATTTTGGATTTTTCTTAGAGAGAGATCAATGTACTTTAGTTTCTAAGGGAGAAATTTTATAACAGTCTGGACCCAGAAGAGGAAAATATATTTGCAAGGTTTACATATGGGGACAAATGCATCATGGACCCAAGTGCCATACAGTTACATATATATGTCCTACAAACCATCTTTCCATATTGAATTATTAAAATCTCAAGTGGTCCTAAAAATTAGGTACAAAAGTGATTATTACAATTGAATCATCCCATTTAAAATCCATTATTCAGTGTATGACATAACCCAATTTTACAAACTGAACTAAAAATTAATTTTTAAACCTCTTTCTTTTTTTTTTCTTTTTTTTCTTTTTTGTAATAACCCAATTAAAAATAATAATGATAATTCCATTTTTCGCATTCAAAATTCATAGAAAAATTAAATCAATGCATGTACTGAGTAAGGGAAGGTTCTTGTAAATGATTAGTGCAAGTTTTTTATCAAACAAAAACAATTGGGGGGAAGACAATTTATCCATTTTCTTAAAGAAAAGTTTTCACTAAAATGATAGTAAATGAGATATTATGACCGCAATTATTGACGAGAAATCTTGTACATGTCTATCGCGAAATGATGTTTATTAGGAACAAATGAAGCTTCATGAAAAAGAGTATATATTTGTCCACACACTTGTATTTTTTTTCTTCGTCATTGTTTCCCACTACAAAAACCATTTCCCCATCGACAATTCAATTCAAAGGGATTTTAGCTTAAAGCATAACCATTTAATTGTTTAATTGTTCTATAATAATAAATAAATATGTCTAATTGTTCATAATTTTAGCTAACATCTTTCTTAAAAATAAAGAGGCTATTAAGTTGCTAGGTCAACCATCCTTCTTCTTCCCACCCACACACACATGCTTGTACGCGCAAATACATATAATCATATACAAACACCGAGCTCTCTTTAATCATTTTAATCATTTAGGGGTCATTATTTGGTACAATAGAAAAAGTCTCGACTAATAAAGCATGAATATTTAAATATACATATACATATATAAGGTTAGGACTATATCCAACCCACCAATCTAAGATTGTGGGATCAATATTGAGTAATGGCTTGTTTCATATTTTTGACAAAAAATTGAAAGGAATTCTCGTTTGAAGAGTCTTCCCAACCCACTTGTTGTGAAAAAACAATTAAGTAAAATCATGGCTAATCAATCATTTTATTTTTCCCTTTTATAAGTGATGTTTCCTATAATTAATTAACAAAAAAGTACTTTCAAGAGGTAATCATGATTTTAGTTGCTAGCATTACCTAGACCTTTTTGCAACCTTGGAAATCTTTCTTCATCTACCATTGATGGAGATTGAAGTGGGCCCAATTGTAAAACCCATTAACTGGTTATAAGAAAAAAAAAAAAAAAAAGACCCAAGACTTTGAAAGTAATAGGCCTACCACTAAAACAAAGCATCACTAGTGGTTGAGAAGGAAAAACACTTGATGGTGCCCAACTTTGGATGGCACCTTAATTCAAAGTATACTACTAATCACTTGCTCATGCATCAATTTAGGCCCATCATTTGCTATAAGTATCGGGGTTTATCCGAAAGATTATATAGGTTAAAAGGACCTTAATGATTCAATGTAGAATATAATGATCGGAGGATCTTAATCAATTCAATCTAAGATTTTAAGTTTTGGATTCTGTAGACAAATTAAGAGCATCCGATGATGAGAAAGTCCAATTAAAGGCAATTGTAATATTTAGTTTCAACGACAAACCCCACAATAAAAAATAAAAATAAACAAAAATAAAATAAAAAATCTATTTTGGTGGATCATAGGTTTCGATTACCAAATTCTCCCTCCCTCCCTTTGTACAAGTAATAAGAAAAATTAAATACGTACCCAAAATATCCCTCAATTGTAGTACGGCCAATCTTATTGCCGTGATGGTATTTCTCACCCCTTTTCTCTTTTGTAATGACATAATCTTTGTGAAATAAAAGCCTAGCCAGAGCTTCCAACAAGTCAGTGGGCCTAATCCATTGCTCACAAAAGATTGTGAGAAACTGAGAGCTTTACCCCAATTCAAGGTTGGGCCTGTCACAAAAAAAAAAAAAGATTGGGCCTAGACCTTAGCCTTAGCCTGGTTCACAACATGAAGCAACAAATTTGTTTTTAATAAAATCATTTTATTAATCTAAGTATATAACAGAAGACAGCAAAAATGAAAAACCTTGACATATCCTATTTTGGTCGGCCATAATTAATCATTTTATTCTATTTTATTTTTTTCAGAAAAAGGGGGCATTATGGTCTTTAGACATAGTTGGGCCATCTCCTAGCAAGTTTATTCAAAGTTCACTGTTTTCTCATTGATTCCTTTTTGTTAACAAATAGACAAGATAAAACAGTTAAAACAAAAGGCAAAGTGCCCTAATCATGGAACTAGAGCACTACAACAAAAATGTACCAAGGTGCAAAGTGCATTCAATGTATCTGTGCAGGTAAAAGTGTGAATATCAATGGATGAGTTGATATGCAGCCTGCCAAGGTGTGAAAGCATTAGGTGTATTTCTTCTTTCTTTCTTTTTTTCTTCTTTTTTCCTTTTTTGGGTTGAGTGATTGAAGAATCCAAATCCTTTATGGTAAAAATTATTCCATGCAACTACCATTTGGGCCCTTAAAGACACATAGCATTTATAGTAGAAATTAATTTCATACAACCATCTTTTGCGCCCTTTAAGACACACGGCACTCCTCACGCACTATTACATGATTATTGTTGTGCGTTTTAAACACATATTCGCCAATTACAAATTATGTGGAACAAATACCAACCCCTTTTATCATCTTCAACTTATTACTTCATGTGACAATGCCACATCACCACGAAAGAGATATATGTTAAAATCCACCCATTTTATCATCTCTAACTTATTAGTTAACGCGGCAATTGACAACTTGACATGATGATGTTTCATCAACACAGAGGTATGTCAGTTGATGTGGCAACTAACATGGTATCTCATGTCAAGTGCTGTTTTAGGTTATAAGGTAAAAAGGGGATGTTTAGCATTTTTCTAAATTTTATGAAGTATGATAATTTAACTTAAATTTATTAAAGCTAAGACATCAAATCCATGAACATACTTTGCAAACATTTTATGCTGCCTCTACCTCTAACCAAATTACACTTGATTTGGGTTTAAAGACTGGCAGTTCTAAAGCTAGCAGGTCAATGATCGAAGGGTTGAGCTCATGCAAAAAAGGAAAAGCATGACTCTTGAAACATTGGATTAACAAAACAACACTCATGAACCTAACAAAAAATAGTTAGGATAAGGTTCCAAGGATGATCATTGTCAATATCTTTTAGAGGTTTCAGTGAGCAAAGTTGGAATAAACATTAAACAACAACAATAAGGTTTGTTATGAGAAATCAAATTTCCAATTCCTGTGATGAACAGCATTATCCCAGCAAAGCAAAAACAGATCATGCTTCATTAAAAAAAGGTAAGAACCAGTGTGAGCTGAAAACTGTGTTTATCTCTAGTTGCATGGATTAGTTTCCTAGCTGAATCCAGATGTGACATAAACTTGAAGAAGATCTAACTATATAGATCACTAAGTGTCCTAAAGAGAACAAACATAAATTTTTCCGCATCTGCATTAAAATAAAATGCATTGAACCTTTTTTACAAGAGAATATATGCAATGATTCATGAAAACATTCACTAAATATTTTTGTTACATAGAAGTGGCATACACTTGAGAAAGCATAAATTTTATGAACTTCCATAAAACAAAACAAGTTTGTTCCACAAGAACAGATCAGGTACATATTCAATAATTTCCAAGTTAGGGAATAAGAACCTTACAAAAGAAAAGACCAATTCCAACTAGGAAATACGGGGATATTTTGGATTCATTCTACTGTTGAATTGTGATATTGGGAGCTGGAAATGTAACTCCTGAGTGGTTATGGTCCCCTTCATATGTCACAGTTAACATGGTAGGATCCTCCAAACATCGTTCCACGTGCTTTCTTGCAGGACATCCCCTTGTGTTGCTGCATTTGTAGTAGCTCCTTTGAAGATGAAGCAAGAAAGACATATTGGAGACATATTAGCAATATATGGGTTTGAAGAGCTTTAATTATTAGAAGGGAACAAAAAAAGCTGATAGGCAATAGCCAATAATGCAACACATTATTGTGTATCTATAGTTCTATACTCTATTATCATTGCTCATCTCAATAGTTCGGGTCAACCAATAATTGGCCACCGATCAAATGCCAAAATTATCGCATCTCTTCTAGACAATACAATGCAGGAACAACTTTAGCTTGAATGTGTTGATCTCCAAAGTTTTTTGTAACAGTAAGATGATGATATAACTGGGTTTTGAGTATGAATTGAAAAAACAAAGGAAAATAAGAAAAAAGAGAACTCTTATATATACATAAGAAGCCTCTACAAAGCTTTTAGAGGAGGATGAGAAGCTGTGGTTCTCCATGCCTCTTTTTTTAAACTAGGCATTCCCATATCGAGGGGAAAGGAGTTCATTGAAAGGCCCAACTGAAGAGAGTTACTGTATCAAAAATGAAATTGATTGGGTAAATGCAGCCATTGGACCAGATGGCTATAACAATTCCGAAATGAAAATTTGAAGAGACAGTAGGGATAATCATCCAGTCAGGTTTTAACAAGGAGATCTACTTCTAAAACCAGTCAAAAGGTTGATCACAAACTCCATAGGCCCTGAACAACAAGCAGGCAGAGAAAGTCGTAAGGCTCTACACTACCTTTTATAATGCAATAGATCATTCATGCTCCATACCACACCAAGATGATAGAAGAAAGTGAACTAGGAATCCAACAAAAGCCAAATTTTCTATTCTTCATATGTCTTATCAGTAACCAAAGAGCATTGATGGAAAAATAAAGGTACCAGTTCAGTCATAGTCCTAAACCTGAGATGGTACTACGCTTCACATGCACGAATAATTTCAGATCCATTGTATTTATGGACCATAGATATGTCTAAAACTATAACATGTAAAATCCAAGAAAAACCAAAGGACACAAAATTGTGCCAGGGTTAAACCTAACCAATGCATCCTTCGGCAACGGTGATTTGCTAGTTTAATAGAATCTATAAACAATGATTGAAAGGGCAAACAGGCATCAGAATACCTTGGATGTGGAGATCCTTTTATGGGCTTCTGCCCATATTTTCTCCAAGAGAAGTTGTCAGGAGGTACATCTGCTAGTTTATTACCTACAGCTGGAAGTCTGATTGTTCTTTTTATCCTCAATTTCCTGCACATAATACATGAAGAAAATACACAAAACAAAGGCGGGGGGAGAGGAGTGAAGGAAAACTGAATCAGGAAATGGATAAGAAATTTTCTATTAAGGGATAAAAATCACAAGTAAGCTATCATTATAATGTCAAAACATGAGCTCAAGTAAAATAGGAAGACAGAGGAACACGTGAAGAGTGAAAAATAACTAAATTAACAGCTATGGACAAAGCACTAACAGCTCTATTTTGATCACAAATGGGAAGGTTTGCGAACACCTAACAGCCACTTCCAACAACATAATCCTAATCTTTATTTAGACAATTAAAGCAGGAACTCAATTAAAAAAGAACAATTTAGAGCATCTTTGACAACATCAGTCCCTTACTAAAAGAAACAAGTGACATTGCATATAATTTATACAAATGAAGAATTTTGAAATGAGAAATCACCTTCTCTTCGAGCAGTGACATCCTCCAGTTGAAGCAACACAACTTGTACCAGCCTCTTCAATCTTTGCACTACATTTCCTCTTGGAACAGAGCATAGAAGAAGCCTTCTTAGAAGATAGAATTTCTGAATGCGAGCAGTGAATTATCGGCTTTGGGATGCTACCTCTGTCCATACTAATCAAAGAAGTGAAAGACTGTTGTGAAGGATAATTCAACTCCATGATCAAATTCTTTGAAGCAATCACATTGTTCTTGGAGTAACTTTGCTGCAATGACAGTATCTGTTTTTCTCTACACAAGTTAAAACTATTGCTGGGTTTTAAAACATGTGTTGAGTGATCACTCTGAAGAGAAATTAAGTCCCTAACTATGTGGGATTGAGTTGAATTGCACCCAAAACTTCTGGATGTAGAATTGGGACTCTCCATGAATTCAATGGGGTTTATGTTATGAGAATTCAGCAAAGGACCTTTTCTAATTCTCTTACAATCTGTTGGGATCGATTCAACAAGCAGAGAAAGCAATTTTCTGAATTCTGATACTGCATCTTGAGCAATTGAGCTCACTTCCTGAATGCTTCTTGCTTGGTTTCGGTCAGAAATACAAGTGAACAGATGGTGGGCATGTCTGAAACTACTCTGAGCAGCCATATGAACATTAAAATCCCACCTTGGGGTCATCGAAGCACGAACATTTGAAGCTTCTTTCATGGTATAATGCACAAGATACACTACTAAAGAGATAATTCAACTAATGAATAATAATAGCTTAATAATCAGTACCACCAGATAAAAGCCTCAAAGGGTGCATAGCCAAAGAGACTACTTTATCATAAGAACCAAACAACTATATGAATTAGCATCTTCTCCAATTGGGTATGCTTGATCAGATAATCGACCGACTAAATTAATATTCTTCGATGAAACCCATGTTCCAGAAACCAGTAAAGAATCAAAATATGATGATTCAATGAAATACTGAGCAAAATTTCAAAACCCACTTCATGAAGATTTCTCATTCAAGATTTTAACTACCGATCAATTCTAAATTCCAGCCCATATTGTCAACGGTGACTTAAGTTACACTTCCCACCAGCCTAGTACTTATATATATGTTTGTGCGTGTACCAAAACAGAGGAAAAGGATTGAGAGAGAGAGAGAGAGACAGAGAGAGGTAAATCATGGAGTAGAAAAAAGGTGACAACTGCAATTGCATGCTTAGGTTGCACTTTGCCGGCATATAGATATCGTAATTTCATAATATAAATATTTTTTTTTTAAAAAAATTGCTTTTTGAACCAAATATGTATTGTAATTGCGCGCATTCTTTTTGTTTATTTCAATTCTTTTCTCTAATTTTCATAATTCGAGTGTATCCCCAATATAATTTGCATTTGTTGCACTGAGCCCCCTCACTTGCGATCGAAATTCTTGTGAAGGGTAATGAGCTTCACCTTCCTGTCATTCGTTGGGGCCTGCATGAGCCCACATAGATGAAGTCTTTTTTTTTCTTTCTTTTCTTCTCTTTCTTTCTCTTTTGTGTCATAAGAAAATTGTGTCTTCTACCCAAAAAAGGGAAATTGTGTCAATAGCCGTATCACTGAAACTAATGATGATTTTGATAAATTAACAATAGCATAGGGATGTAAAAAATGCAAATAATGTTACAAGATAAATGCGTAGATATAGAACATAAGTATGTAAATGAGCTGACACACAATACTGATTCGTTGAAAAATTTGTAAGATAAACGAATCAAACTCAAACTATATTTTTGAACTCATCAATTTCTCGAGTTAAGCTTGAATAAAGTATTGCTTTACTTAATAAGCTTACTAATACTGTAAAAAAAATTAAATTAATTAAATTCAGCTCTATATCAAATTCGTTTGTGTTCCCTGCAGATAACTTCAAATCTTACTTTTTGAGTGCATTAATTTATCAAATCAAATTTAAACAATCAACTATTCGGTTCTTTTATAGTAAAATAAAATTAAAAGTAAATAAAGCTAACAAAATAAGATAGTAAAATCTTAATTAAGCAGAGACACAATTAATAAAAAAATAAAATAAAATAATGGAGAGTCCTTTTTCCTATGTTTGTTTATCTTATATAGTGGATGTGGGCCATATATAAGTACAAATTAAGAAGACATAAAAAGATTCAAGGATTGGCAGTATGTGGGCATTATTCCACTTTCCACCACTATGAAATCTAATCCACTAACCAACCAACCAACCAACAAATTGCAAGTAGTCTGTGTCAAAGGGATTGAACTTAGCAATGGGGGCATTGCTAATTCTCTCTCCTGCACTCATGATTGAAGCATACTTGTTTTCCAAGGGTGGATTTTAGTGGCCTTGCCACCACCACTTGGATTATTCTTTTGTTTGTTTCCTTCTGTAATTATCATGGACATGTCATATATAGCTAGGGTGTTTGTTTGATAGATGAATGCTGTGCACAATACAATCAACATTGCTTACATACTGCTAGTGTTATACATAATCAGGGTCCACTTGGTCCAAAAAAATCAAAATGAAAATAAAAAATCTATATGATGTCACAACCATATGATTGGCATAAATTTTTAAAAAATAAAAACAAAAACAAAAATAGAGTTTAAGCTTGATTTGTTTGTTTTACTTATTACTGTAAATGAGTCGAGTTGAATGGAGTAATAAGCTACTCAATCTTAACTCGCTTGAACATAAGATTTGAGCTTGACTTAACGAGCATTTTTTTTTTTTTTTTTAGCCGAGCTCAAATAGTTTGATTATGTAAAGTATTAATGAGGTTACCAAGTCGAGTAGAATACTACTCGAGCTTGACTTCATAATCTCAAAAATAAAGTTTGAACTTAATTCATTTATCTAATGAGAAAGCTTGAAAAAGCTTTTTATCGAGCGATCTCAAATCAAACCAGAATAAAAAAATATGATTATTCAAAATATTAATAAAATTCTCGAGCCGAATAGTAGTCTTCTTAAAATTGGTTCAATAAATAACAACTTCAAAAATAAAAATTACATTTGACCTGTTTATCTTACAAAGAAAAGATCAAATGAAATTTTAGACAAGTTAATCGGTCCTGATAGCTGACTAAAGCAGCGACTGAATTATTGGGCAAGGTATATACATGAAGAATAAAGACTATGACTTTTCTATTACAATTTGGCCTGGTGTGTGTCAGAAGCAAAATGAAAGAAGAATAACTGCCTGTGGCACTAGAATGACTACTTGCCATTATTAGCCTCCTTTTCCATAACTCACAAATTTAATGAGAAGTTATTCTTGCTTGAAGTTGATTCCCTTACCACTATAAAGAAACCCAACCAACCATTATGCTGCAGTGATAATCAAAAACTTCCATTAAAAAAAAAGAAGAAAAACACATTAAAGTGTTAAAACTAATTAAATGATCGCTGGTGTCAGTGAATGGAGTTGAAAATTATTTGCAGTAAAAGTGTACCAATCCACAAAAGATCTATGTTCAAATATAATGCCATTGCAAACTAACAATGAACTTCTATTAGTAATGTCTTCTGCCAACGTAATTGCATTTCGACCTTCTGCTTCTCGCGGGTACTGCGCACCAGCTTTCTCTGTGACCCAGGCTAGCTTGGATCTTGCGGTACTCTCTTGATCGAATAACTCCCTCCATAATGTTGATATCTTCGCGAATCTCATGTCTGGATAGAGATGCCAGACCAGGCAGTATGTCTTTCTGGAAATCCTTCAGTCTCCTCCCTCTTCTCAACTTAACACCAAAATCCTTTTTGTCCATTTCGTTTACTTCAAATGGCTTCGATGACACAGAATAGTCATCTGCACTGCTTTCCGTAAGCTTCAGCGCAATTGACTCGTAAGAATCAGAAGAGTAGTCTGGCTGCTCTTTCTCATTGTTTTCCATCCCATTCAATCCTGTTTTGAAAAAATGATCTGTATAACAAGTTGAGCTTTCCAAGGAAAGATGTATAAGTGATTCGGCTGCCTTTTGGATCAAAACATCTACCTCTGCTGGTTCCTCTTTCTTCTTCTTGCTGTAGCATTGATGTTTTGATTCACAACTGTCAGAAGATCTTAGGTCCTGCTCACCAGAGGGAGTTTCTGCAACTTCAGATCCTAACTGGAATTCTGGGAACTCACCAAAAGCAGAAAGATTGGAATGTCCCAATTCAATTCCAGATTGCATCCTCATTAAGCTGCTTGACTTGTTGTCAGTGACACAGTCAGACTTGCACGAGGCGGCTTGAGCTGGAACCGTATCTTGACTTTGATATGGCCATGAAGATACAAGATTTTGCCCTTCACTCTTCTTAGCATTAACTCGTGTCGTATCTACGTCTGTAGGATTTTGATCATGTAAAACATTGTCTGGAAGTTCCAACGGGAACTCTACATTTTGATTTTCAGAGTTGCTACTGCGGCTGCCAAGGTCTTCAAAGGAGTCCAATGGGGGCCCAGACACAGACTCAAGATCTATAGAGCCCACTTCACTTCCACTATATCCTTTAAATTTGGCATATCTAGCCCTACTTTCTGTACTGGTATCTTTGCTGTCAGAATCCATTGAAGCGGGATTCAAAGCACAATCTTGTTGATGCGTGTCAGAAGTTTCATTTGAGCAGTTATTGTTTGATTTTCCCCAACAAGTCGGGGCAGGACAAGTGCCTTCATGAAGCTCGCCAACTATTCCATGGAGACCACCAGAAGAACTAGCTGTTGAAGGAAAGGCCACCACAGGATCATTTGAGTAACATGATGAGTCATCAAGCTGAACCTTGTTAAGGTCCAAATGCCCTGCTTCAAATGAAGTCAACCGTTGTTCCTTGGTCAACAGATTGTTACATGGGATATCGTTGTGGCATTCTTTGAATCCTACAGAAAGGGTGAAATCCAAAAGGAAAGGGTAAATTAGAATAAACAAGCATATGCTTAATCACACGAGACTGAGAATTCTAAATTATATTGTCATGCCTATGAGACCATAACTATGATAGCATTAACAAATCATCAATACCTTGATTGAAGGAGTTCTGATCCTGACAGCTTCCACTGCCATCTACAAGTGTAATCTCTTGAGCTGGATCTTTCATCACACTTTTTGAGAAGATTGGATCAGATAGGACAGAAACTGGCAAGTCATGCTTCTCTCCTGAAGCAATGACTGGAGCAGCAAAACCAAGCGAAGACACAGGTTTGGCATCCTCATCTGACACCCATTCAATTGATTCTTCAAGATCAATAACTTCTTGGGAGCAGGAATAAGCTTTCTCAACAACCCAAGATCTATTGCCATCTCCCTTCTTCCGAGTGTCCTCTCCAATACCAAGGGAAAGCTTAACCTCCACTGGAGAAGAAACATTATAACCAAAAAGGGAATACTTAGCTTCTCCAGATTCATTCAGAGGATCCGAAACTTTCTCTTTCTTTAGAAAGTCATTACCAACATGACTAATGTACTGCTCAGCTGGAAGTCGAAGATCAAGAGGCCTCTGCTGAAAGTCAGGAAGCCTATGCTGAAGCTTATAGTAAATACCCTGGTGCTCTTCTAACAAATCCTGGTTTTTAGATTGTGTTGAGCCCACCTGAAAGACATGTTCGCAACATTAACAAAATGAAATTGAAGATGTTACTATTGTTATACTTAAATTACTACTACTACTACTACTACTACTACTACTATTATTATTTGAAGAAAATACGAAAAATTAGGTGAGTCTTCGGTGTGGAGAATAGATATACTGTGCCACATTTGCCACTGTTCTGCACTCTACACATAGCAAAAGTTGCAGTAAACATTGCAACAAGTGCAGCTGAAAAAGAAACCTTCAGAACATAATTATTTTTTACCTGGTCCTTTCTAATGATAATATCAATTTAATTAGACCAACTTTTAACATGCCACAAATACTACATTCACTGACCCCCAAAAGAAATGACAAGAGAATAGTTGCTGGCTCCATTTACCATTGGTATATTAGAAAATGTTCTCTCTTCTGTCTGTACTTTATATTTTGTTGAATTTGAAACACAAGGTTTCGGGGTAGATTGTGCAGTTGCTCTCCATGAATTGTACTTGTTGAATTCCTTCCAGCTCAGATCCTCCATCAAGGACTTTTGAGTCCTATATAAACGGTGAAGTTCACAGACCTGAAGAAAAATTGGTAATGTGAAAACAAGTATATAAATAAAGAGAAAAATGGCTCATATTAGTAGCTAAAGAATGTATATCAAACAGCACAGGCAAGAGTTTCCAGGCAATGAACAATAATGGTGGCCCATCCACTGAAGTGAGTGGTATGAACCATCTCAAAGGTGGATCATTTATTTAGTGTCAAAACAGGGTGATGAGAATTTTCAATCAAGGACACAAAAATATGGCCCTTACTAAAGTTGATAAATAACTCAACCAGAACTCTCAGTAGAGCTGATTGTCATACCTGCTTCCTAAATATAAACTCCTGGTTCAGCATTGTCTGCTTTAAATCTTCTTTGCATGAATCAGAATAACTTTGCAAAGAATTCAGATCAAAATCCCATCCCATCAACATTTTGTCCTCGTGAGAACTGAAAAAAGTATCACCTCTCAAATCAGTTCTTGCATCCTTAGGAGTGCCTATGTTTTGTGAGGATCTTTCACACTGCACATTAAACCCGATCCCTGCATAGCTTTCAAAAGAATGCTGGTTACTTGATAGGCAGTATGTATGAAATTTAAGAGGCCACCCAATCTAAAAAAGTGTCAATCTGTAAGCATTAGCATGAAAAGAACATCAAAATCAACTAACAGGCATCAATCCCCTCAACAAAAAGGGCATCATTTTAGCATTCATGAAAGTTCGAAATAATAATTATTATTAAGGGTACCTTTACTTGAAATGGCGGGCCTTTTTTTTATTTTATATGCTGTTTTGCCAGAAATTTAGTTTCACACAAATGAGATGAAAAGGGTATGTTTGGTCATTCCATGGAAATTGAATTACTCCATCATATTCGACATAACATTTGAATCAAGAACTACGCCATTAGTATAGGAGCCATGAGCACAACTAATAATATGGAATGAGTTTTAGGATTCCACATAATGCTGCCATTTTAAGTTTCTGCTATCATTTATGATCATCTACGTTGATAACTGCAATTTTAAGTGCCCTGTTTACGGATTTGTAGATGAATTTGTATACAAACTCAATGGATGAATCTTACGCCAACACACTCATGCACCCAACACACATACCTCCTGAGTCCAGATAACACAGACTTTTAGTTCACTTCACCCAACACTTAAAAGTGCTTATTGGCTCAATAAACACTCACCTAAAAGTAAACAGTGAAATGAGATGCCTTCCGTATTCTTCCCTAAATGGACTGTTTGTTTCCAGAGTTACACAGTCCCACACCATGGCCAGAATAGTAAGGGCAAAATTCTAAATTATAAACTGGTATAGCGACATACTGTACTCCAAAAGAGATCTGAAACCTTAAAATGGCTCCGCTATGAAAATGTTCTTCCTGCGCCCCACTGAGGATATACAATCTATCTTCCCGCCCACACCTACTTCTCATGTGTCTTTAAGCACTCTCTCTCTCTCTCTCTCTCTCTCTCTCTCATTTTTTTCCCGGGAACCAAACAGAGCACTGAGCTTTTTGCATTCAATCAATTTCAACCATTGTGTGTCTTATGTTTACAGCTACAAAATGAAGCCCAATAATTCAACGATAGTAGCGGTACCCTGATTAAAACTCACCTTCTAAAACAGAAATATATATATATATATATATATATACGTAAATATATGTAGAGAAAATCCCAAAAAGAATGTGCGTTAGAGAGAGAGAGAGAGTACCAGGAGATAGAGATTACAGAAACGGAGCATTCTGACAATAGAAAATATGCTTCTACTTCTACTTCTATTTCTCCTTCTCCACAAAATTCTCATTTCCTAAGAAAGAGAGAAAATTGAGGAGATCGTATTGAATAATCCCAGGGGATCATAGAAAATGCTTCGAACTCACTAGGGTAGAGAGAGAGAGAGAAAAAAAAAACTAAAGAGAAAAGAAAGGAAGGTGGTGGGGAATCGGATCGCTGGAGACAGTGGGTAGTAACCGATGAAGGAAAAAAAAAAAAGATAATTCTCTGGGAGACTAATGTGCGCTGTGGTGTTTAGGATCCCACATCATCCTTGTCCTTTCCGACAAAGCATAAAATCACATATAGTTAAGAGTTTTATATTTATGAGTACCTGCACCTATAAATTTATAAGCGAATTTAAGTTTTTAGCTAATATGGGTCACACATTTTTAAAAAAATTAATTATTAAATTAGATATTCTTTTTATTTATGTTATCAATATTAAAAATCATAATAATTCAATACTCAATTTTTAAAATATAAACTGAAAAACTGTGACAGTATATAACAGTAAAAATTATCACAGTTTCTTCTTATGTTCGTCAGATCTGTAAAAAATTATAGTAATTTTACATTCAATTTCTTATAAAACTGATCTTCAAAAAATATAATATTTTGAAAAACAAGTTGATCACAATTTTTCACATATAATAATTGGATCATAATGATTATTGTTCAAAAAGTAAATGATAAACACAACAATTTTGTTCTAAAATTTTTATCTTTTAGTACAAAACAAATGAATGAGGACATTTCGATTTCTTTAAACTATCATGTGTCACCGTTCCAATGGCGGATCAATATAGGTGGATCCTTCTGGGATCAACAGCAGATCTGAATCCGCAGTCAGAGCAGTGATGCTGACAGTTTTTACTGCAAAGCTTGGAACGGTAATTTTATTTAATTTAAGCTGTCCGTGCAAATTTTTACGGTTTTGGTCCTTTTGGCTGCTATTTTTACCATACAATAAAAAGACTGATTTGTCCAGTTAGATTCTGTCACTGTTTTCCATAATAATAATGTACGAATTGTAAAAAGTATATGGAAAGTAATTAATTGGTGACCGTACATAATAGGTGGGGCCATCTATTTTTTGAGGAGTTGGCCTATGTTATTGAGGTGTCTAATAATCAAATCTGATTGGTGGTACCACAAGTGGTGTCATTTGTGATTGATTTGGCCGCCTTCAGAAAATGAGATGTTGAGTTTTGTTGGGCATGTCGCTGCCTCACATCTCGTGGTCCTAATAAGCCAAGAGTTATTAGCCGATATTTATAGGATATTTTCATGGGTTCATATATCATTGTGATATTTATTATTTTTATTAAATTTAAAATAAAAATTTTAATTTCATATTATTTAGTAATTTACTATCATTATATTAGTTAATTGGGGAAAAAGAATAAATTGTATAAATAAAAAAAAATTATCCAAATGTTTTATTTTGAATTATTTTTTATCCAAAAGTTTAAATTTAAGTTTTATTTTACCAAAAAGTTCATGAAAGTGATCTATGCATCAGTTTTCCAAACACTTCCATCATTAATTTTCTACAAAATAATCAATTTCTACAAAATCGAAGAACAAACTGATACGTTTCTTATTAAAAATGATTTTTTAATAAAATGAAAAGATGACCTATTGGTAAACTCCCCTTGAATAAATTCCTAAATTATAGGTTAGTTTTATAAAGAAAATTTTCAACGAGATTTAAATAAATCTCACTATAAAAAAAAACTGCGATGATTCTAATTATAATAAATTTTCACGGTAACATTTTTCAAAAAATCAACCATTAAATCATTATAATTTTTGACATAAATGACAAATACGAGATAGGTATATCTTAAATATTTCTCACTAATAAAATGATAAGGTGGCATCATTAATGAACCAAGTGTGGCAACTTTATTTACAAAACTATCTTTAACATTTTTCATCAGCAAAGTTGCTTTAATTATTTTAACTGTTTTTTTTATATAAAAAAAAAAAAAAAATTGGACTGGGGGCATTTTCAATTTTTGACAATATTTTAAAAGCATTCAACAAACTCAAGCAATTCTCCTAAAGACAAACATGAAGGTGTTATGCACACATTTAACATGTATAAATCAAATAGAGAAAGAAAATGACGACTCTTTTGATTTCTTGACGAATCTGTCTCCAATATATATAATAAATTATCGAACCTTATGAATACCATCTCAAGCCAAATATAAATAGTTTGAATTATCTTACCGACCTAATCCAAAGTATCTCTAAATTAATTGAATGGCTATAAATAAAAAACAATCACAACTCACATGAAAGAGACTACAGGCACCATTGCTGGGACAGGTTTGGTCTATTCACCTAGAGAATTAATTCTCAGGACCCCTTTCATTTTCTTAAACTCTCCATCTATGTTGACTTTTCTTTGTTTTAAAGTCCCTTTGGTTTATCACTCTAAACAAGTATAAAAATGAGTGCTTAATTGGCTGCTTCTATAGAAAAATATAAAGTCTCCATCGTCCAACAGGCTTGGATTATATGTCCAAATAAAAAAATAAAAAAAATAAAAAAAATTAGTTGCATGTCTGGACTGCCTTTGAATAATATTTAAAGTAAATAATTGTTTTTTTTTTTTTTCATAGGATTAATTTGTTGAAAATTTCAATCCACCAAATCTCTTGTCCCATTTATGGTTTGGTTAGGTTGCTTTGAATTTGGACTAAAGAGGGCAATTTCATCCTACATGCTTCTGTAAGGGCTTGTTTGGAAATTTTGAAAATTGGGTTTGACCAGTTCTAATCTTTTCTGTTATATAGTTTTTATGTAAACCAGCTTACAGTTCGTTTGAAAAAAAACTATGTTTATGCCTTATTTTCTGAACAGGATTGAACTGATTTACAGGAAAAAAAAAAAAAAAGAAGAGGCTCTTACCAAACAATACTGAATAAAAACCAGACAAGTTTATCCCAAATTGGCCAGATTTTTAAGTTTGTCAAATAGCCCCTAAAAGAAATGTAAATAACTTATGAGAACTTTATTAACCGTTAGAGGCACTTGCATGCCATTGAGATACTCTTTTTTGTCTGTCATGTCTATAAAAAATTATAATAATTCAATGGTTGATTTTTGAAAAAATTGGCTGTAAAAAAATTGTGATATTTTGAAAAACAAAAAAGTCGCAATTTTTTGAAGTTCTCTAATTTTTGGCAGACATGACAAACATAAAAAAAAAAAAAATCTAATCCAACCGTCGGTTTTTTAAAATATAATTTGCAAGTATCTCTAAAACAGGTAACCTATTTACATTAGATCGACATAATAATAGCATTCCTGACTTTATTAATTAACAAGGATTCTTAGGGCACCCTTTAAGGACACTTGTCAATGTTAAAAAAAATAAAATGACATGTGTCCACTTTTAGTTATGTCTTCGTTTTTTTTTTTTACATAAAAAATACACTAAAATATATTAATATAACACAAAATACATATTTAGTAATTACACTTATTTCATCATTACTCAAAATAGAACTAACAAAATTAGAAGGAAACCATAGGAGTCCGGCTCAAGATTAATACAGCTTTCTCATTTGGACCATGAGATTACAAAAATTAGAAGAGCAACTGAATTGATCTAGTTGTTAGAAAACAACATCTAACCGACCATCTTCTGTGGATTCCCTTTCAATTCAGATCCCCAAAATATAATTACAGACAGCTATGGCCTACTGAAAAATGAAAATTGGAAAAGGGGTGTCATCATAATATCGCATTTTCAAAGAGGCATGTGGACCTACCATTTTTATCTATGCACACTCTTTTTGGTCTTAGGAAAGTGAAGTTTAATAGAAGTACACAGAAACATGTCTAGGATGCTCAACCCAATCCTCTCTTTTTTTTTTTCTTTTTTTTTTTTTCAAGCAACGAGGTATCTAAGCTATCCGCCGCTCAACCCAATCTTTACATTTTGTGAACTTTTTAATTTCTCTTTCTGGTTTTGGTGATTGTCTTGGTTCATTTATATAATATTTGTTAGATTATTATGTGGACAGGTAAGGCATGCTACAAGGTTTTGGTAAAGATATTTTTCTTTAATGGTGTTTGACTAGCCTATTTATAAAGTTTTAAGTGATATATGTACCCTTAAAAGAGAAGGTTCTTACTAGAATACAAAATTCATGGTTCTGCTTCTGCCTCCTGCCTACCACTGATGTACGAACGGCATCGTTTCATTGAGAAGTTAGATCGATCTTAGCCGTTCATTTTCAGCGTTTTTTGGATCCCCGCGCATTCTTGCTTTTGGCAGCTGCGGTTTGGACTTCTCCATGCGTCTCCCCTCTCTCTCTCTCTTACAGCTTGTTTGGATTGAGAGAGTTGGAGAGAAGAGGAAAGAAACTTGATTTCTCTCATTTGGATTGAGAGAGTTGGAGAGAAAGGGGAGGAGGGGGAGAGAAAGAGGAGAAAAAAGGGGGCTGATTTCGTTCTCTCCAAATCGGAGAGAAATTGAGATGAGAGAAGAGAAGAGAAAGAGTTTTAGTGAGGGGTAGTTTTACTCTTTTGCCCTTTCTCTTCCTTCTTCAGCTTTTATTTTCTTTTTATGTAAGTAAGGACAATATTGGAATTTATACCTTAAAATCTTCTCTTCTCTTCTCTTCTCTTATGAAGGCTATCCAAACAGGGTGGAGAAAAAGTCATTTAACTTTCTTCCCTCTCTATCCAAACAAGGTGGAGAGAAAGTCATTTAACTTTCTCTTCTCTTCTCTCAATGAGTTTCTCTTCTCTTCTCTCCAACTCTCTCAATCCAAACATAGTGTTAGTCTCTGCCATGTTCTCCTTTATACCCGTGTTCTCCTCCCTCTCTCTTTCTCTTAAAACTCAACACTTTTCCTGCATATAACCATTCTCACCCTTTCTCTCTCCATTATGAAGTTGTCAAACTTTCTCCATTTCCATTATCTTTCTCCATTCCGAAGCAGATCTTGCCGCAGTCAAAGCCCTCACACGCCGACATGAGAGCTCACGATGCACAAAGTCTTCCCTCGAACGCCATTATCAAGTCTCATAAATGACAGACTCGGATAATATTTCAACAAAATCAAAGGAAATACTCGAATATATGATCTCTTGTATATTTGAAAAAATCAAGTAATTGACTTCATGCAACAACATTTTTTTATATAATTACAAACACAAATGGTAACTTAACCAACCTAGTATTCTGCTAAACATGAATGCTAAGGTCAAGTGCACCTAATGCAAGTTGCATCAAGTGACCTCTTTTAGAGCTAGTTGCGGATCATATTTTGAGAAACTGATTGTTGGATTAGATACCCCTCTTATGTACGCCATGCATGCCAAAAATCACAATGATCCGACAGTCGGTTTTTGAAAAATGTTGCTGTGAAAAATTGTGATTTTTTTGTTCTTCAAAATGTCACAATTTTTCACCGTATGTTGTTTCAAAAACCGACCGTCGGACCATTGTGATTTTTGGCTGACATGACATACATAAGAGGAGTTTCCAATCCAACGGTCAGTTTAGCAAAAAATGATCTGCAACTAGCTCTAAAGGAGGTCACCTAATGCAACTTGCATAAGGTGCACCTGACCTTAGCATTCTTGTTCTACTAAAAATCTAAAATTGAATCATGTTTTTATCATAGATAGGATTAAAGAAAGGACTATAATTATTTGATGTTGTATAGTTCACAAGTACGAACAGATTTTTTTTTCTTTGTTATTATTATTATTATTATTATTTTAAAGAACGATAACAATAAAACAAAAAAACAAAAAAAAAAAAGCTTTTTTTGTTTTGTTTTGTTTTTTGTTCTACTTCCATTGAGAAAACCATTAGGTTTGCCCCAAAATTAGTAGAAAAATGATTAAGAATTTAGTTGAATCTATTTGAATTTTGTGAAGTATGGGAAAGAAGAAGAAAAAACATTTAATTAATTTTTTTTTTTTGTTTAAACCATAAAAAAAAAAAAAGACTTGTGACAAAATATTGAAGGTGAGTAGATTTGACTATTTGAGTTTTAATTTTATGGTATGACTAAATTACTATGTTAGTATAACAAGCATAGCCATTACACTAACATGATAAGTGATGTTATAATTTTAGGCACCGTTTGAATTTGTTTTTTATAAGTACTTATTTGCTTTTTTAAAATTTTTATAAGAAATTATGTATTGCAAATTTTTAAAAAAGCAAATAAGTACTTATGAAAAACAAATCCAAAAGGTGCCTTAGTTAATTGTCACGTCATTTGACATGTGAGAAAGGATTAAAAAAAATTAGGCACCATCTGAATTTGTTTTTTATAAGTACTTATTTTCTTTTTTAAAGTTTTTATTAAAAATTACATATTGCAAATTTTTTAAAAAACAAATAAGTACTTATAAAAAACAAATTCAAACGGTGCCTTAGTTTTTTAAATACTTTTCTTAATTCTTACAATGTTGTTAAACAGATCAAAACTTTAATCATCCCTCACAATAGATGTTACGTTAACATAATACATATAAGTGGTTGACATAATATATTTATCTTTCAGGAAAAAAAAAAAAAAAAAAAAAAAAAACATATTTACAAACCATAAATTCATAATGCATTAGCTATCAAGTCATTTGATATGAAGAAAATGTAATTTTTTTTTAATTTTTTATTATTAAATTAATAATAAAATTAATGACAAAAAAATTCCACATTTACAATCGTAAATTTGCAAGGAGGAAGATGACTTGAATGGAATACCAAGTTACCAATACTGGGCTCGAGTCGAATCTAAGCCCAATCTGTTGATTTGAGCTTAAACAAAACCCACAGAAGAACTGTCCTTCCAAGTTTGGGCTCGGCTGGCACTAACTTGATAGCCCATTTACAAAACGAATGGGTTTTGTATGAACTATAACTACCCCATTCGACTTTCTTCCTCAAACCGCCTCACCCCGCTCACTGACTCAAGCCATCGGAGTCCCCTCACTAGCGAAATCGCGCAACTTTTCTCTTAGATCCAGTCATCCTCTCGCCATTATCGCCGACGATTCGACCATCGCCGCCGGCTTGCGTCAATCGCCACCGGTGAGTTAATGTTTATTTTTTTTATAATTTATTTTTTCGTATCATCCATGCCGACACGTGTGAAATATTGGATTCTTAGCTAGGGAGCTAGGGTTTTTTACTCTTTTATTTCCTCCTACTTTTCCTTTGTTCTCTCTCTCTCTCTCTCCGAATTGATGATTCAAGATGTAGCTGAGTTTTATTTACTTATATAGTGTGTATTTGTTCTCATTTGTTAGAGTGGTGGTAATTGGTACTGCTTCTCTTTTCTCAGTGTTCTGTGGTGAGGTTTTGTTTTGCTTGGAGGCTATTTTGTGTGGTTCTTTGCCTCTATTTTGCTGCAGTGTTCTATTTATGAGGTCTCTCTTTTTTTTTCTTGGGTTGTTGCATTCCTGGTTTGGGGTTTTAACCCGCATGGGGGCAATTCCTTTTGCTGATCAGGGAAAAAGGTAATTAGTTTAAAATTTGTGCCTGGCAGATGTAAAATTATAAATTGTTGTAAGCCATAAGAGGATGGATATCCAAAAGATTGAATTATTGAGTGACATGAATGCTTCTCCAACCGCGCCCTTCTCTGTTGATTATGTAAAGCTTAGACGAAACACTAGTCTGTATATTCATGGTTTTCTTCATAAGGAATGGCTTATGGGCTTTTCATTATTGGATGGTATTTGCTGTCTTTTCTTAGCATTTGTTTCTTTCTTTATTTTTTTTCTCTCCATTTCCCTAATAAAGATGCTTCTCTTTGTGCTCGCGTGCTCTCATTTCCTTCCATTTTGCAAGTCGATCAGCACTAACTCAAGGCAATATAATAATTGGCTGTAAAAAGAAGATCGATATTCTTTCTAACTATTTTGTTTTTATTTATAATCTTTTATTTAATTGATGCGATGATGTGAAACTGATACTCCCTCCGTCCCACAAATATAGGCCAAATTGGTCAAGGCACGCATTTTGAGGAAGCCGATTAAATATTGATTTGGTCATATTTTTCCAAAAAAAAATTTAAATACTATTCTAGTCTTATAGTAGTAGGGTATTTAAAAAAAAATTAAAAAAATATGGCCAAATCAATATTTAATCGGCTTCTTCAAAATGCGTGCCTTGACCACTTTGGCCTATATTTGTGGGACGGAGGGAGTACCATGTTTAAAAAAATTGTTTCCATTATGTGGTACTGGTAGGACAACTCCGCATCATATTTCATGTTAAATAATTTAGGGTTATATATTCATAAGTTCCTAACATAAGCATTTTAGACTACTAGGTCCAAGGGTCTTTTTAACATAACAAATTGATAAAAGAATTTGGAAATCTCAAGTTCCTTGTACTATAAAGCTCTAAACTTAGGGACTATTGGATATTTTTTCTGATAATTTATTAATCCAATAGTGCTATGTCAATTGCTGTAATAGTGAGGAAGAAAAGTCAAAGCAATTTAAGGAGAATAGCATTACCTTTCAAAAGAGGAGGGTCTGTTATATCTCCCATCTATGCATAACAGTTAATAAATTTGATTGAATAACCCTTGTATTAAAAATCTGAAGCATTCGGTCAAATTTAAAAGTCATAATACTTGGATTGGATGTAAATTCTATTCGGTATAAGATCACTAATCTAGGGGACTGTTTGACAAACATGAAAATAGTAGCAGGAAGAGAGTAAACCTACCCTAATTCTACCCTGATTTAGTTTTCAAAAATCAAAAACAAGCTCTCAATATTTATTTGAAAAATGCTAAATGAACCATCACTTAGCCCATTTTTTAAAATTGCCCGACTTGGAAGCATGATGTGGTAATGACACATCATTTAAAGTCCCTAAAAAAATGTGTCCTCACTCCTCAATCAAACATAGCTTCTCATTTTTTACCATCCCTCCATTATCACCTTCCTTGATAAAAAAAAGAAAAATTGGATGGTTTAGATTGATCACCTGATATAAAGGAGGGGCACTTCGGTCATTGTGTTTCTAAGAGTGACTTGTACACTTAAAAAGATGATAGGACGGTATCCATTGGATTCAATGACTAACATTCCACTTCATTGACTCAGAACACCAAGTCATTCATACATAATAAGGTCGTTAAAAAGACCTTAGTCCTTGCTGCTGTTCCGCCTGAATCCGAGCTTCACCTCAGAGCATTAGATTACAGCTTCAATATCAGCCGATCGCACATCTTCTTCTCTTAGTTCATGGCCAAAATAACGTGAGTTACTGCCATTTCCTTCGTGTTTTCAAATATCAAAGAAACTCTTTCGGGTGATTTTGCATTTTTCTTTACATCATCGATTTTAGATTATATTATTTTTATTGTGGCAAAGGAGGGCTTCCATCAATCGTCCCCCAACTCCAGATGCAGATGAAGATCGAGATCAAGAGCCCACTCTTCAAGAAATCATCAACATCAAGGTTTTGTTATTATTATTAGTTAAATAATTTATACTGTTCTTTTTGCATTTTTTGAGTTATTGAAATGCTTGGCAAGTACATCTTAGGCATTCCCCCCCCTCCCCTCCTTTTCTTAGCGACCTGGATTGAGATTCCTAGTTCTATATGAATTGAATCGGGGTGCCATTACTAGATTCATATGGGAATTTTGCATTGGCTTTTGGGTTGTTTGACTTTTGGTGTTTTCCTGTGCACGCGCAGTTGATTGAAAGTGGAGAAAAGGAACGATTGAAGGAGCTTTTGAGGGAAAGGCTTATAGAATGTGGTTGGAGGGATGAAATGAAAGCCCTATGCAGGTAATCTCTCTACCTCTTTGATTTGTTGTTGTTTTTAGATAATTCCTGCTTTTCTTATTACAGCAATATCTTTAGGACGGGTATAATTATGTATCCTACTAAGGAAAATTCCTCAAATTATTTGCCTTGTTTTGCTTATTTTATTGAAAACCCATTTCATAATTTTAATACAAAATGATAAACTGACTTCATTAAATTGCACTAGGATCATACCATTGTGCAATTTAGAGAATAAAAAAGTTGGTGACATGACGGTTTAGGAATTTGCTGTTTTTTCCGGTGGTTTTCAACATGTAATTAAGTTTTCGCGTACATTGCAATAACATTATTTCTAGCCTTACCTTTGATATATTAACATTAATATGCTCAAAAGGGCAACTTAAGATAAGTATTAGGCATCTCTTGCTAGTTTTGTAACTCATTTCTTTCATTAGAGTTTAATAATTTTTTGGTTTCATTGGTTGTGTGAGACTTGGCTAAATATGTAATGTATTGTAACAAACTCATTTTGGCTTGTTATGTTAACTATATATGATATAGCATGCATAAAAGGGCCTTTTTAAGGTAAGTGTAAGGCATCCCTTGTTAGGATGATAGTTCTTTTATTTTGACTGGTAAGTGTTCATTGTTTTGTTGCTGTCTACATACTGTAATTTTTAGGTGGGTGCATCATTATAACATGTTTTAAAGGGCATTTTAAGTTATGTGCTTGGAACTTCCCTTTAGTATTCTAGTATATTAATGTGTGTGTGTGTGTGTGGGGGGGGGGGGGTTGTTGTTTATTAGTATTTATATACGGAGATAAAAGAAATTGGGTGCTTTTTCTCATATACAATACAGATTTATTTAATTTCATATATACTCGTTCGGGTATTGCATTGCTGTAATCTTAGTCTCTTTTGGTTTTGAATTCAAAATTGCAGCACATTTTTTTTTTTTTTGAGGTGGAATGTAGATTCTAAAGAGCTTGTTAACCCCACCACCCCCCTGCGCTCCCCCCCGCAGCACAGGGCGGGTGTTTGTTTATGTTTGTGCACCACTACCCTTTAAAATCTGTCTCATTTAATATTAGTACAATCCCTTCCCAACACCTGAAAAATTCTTTCTGACTTGTTTCACAAGGGCATTTACAAGGAAGAAAGGAAGGAATAATGTTACTGTGGATGACCTTGTACATGTCATTACCCCAAAGGGTAGAGGTGGGTTTATCTATATTCCTTTTTGTTTTTGGTGCTTTTTGTCTTCACATTAAAGAGTATACCTTGATTTTCTACTCTTTCATCCTAGTTGGTGACTTCAATATCGTATGTGTCTCTTTGTACGTTTTTTTTTTTGTTTATTTGTAGAGTAACTTACACGTGCACACACACACAAACCACGCATAAGCTTAACTCACACCTTTGTACATTTGGCTATTGCAATCTCTCTCTCTCTTTCTCTCTCTCTCACACACACACCCACACACACAGACTCACCCACACACACAGAGTTCTGATATTATGTCTCAGTCATGATATTAGTGGGCTCTAATACTACTTGGTTCTCTACTGCATTCTGGTTTTTGAGAACAATGCAAAAGAATACATAGGTAGGATGCATTATAATAATGTATAGGACATTACATTATAAATAAGGAGCATATTTGTTGAGCCCTTAATAATCCACTTATTTTAAGTTGAAAAAAGTTGCATTATATTTTAGGTTCACAGTCATAAAATCCAAATGCAAAGAGTGATATCCATTGGATGGTGTGTATGATAGGAAATCCCAACTCACACCTTTTGGCATGTTCGATCAAGTTTCTTTGTACTTAATTTCCTTAATTCTTTCATTCATTTTGCTTTTCTGAGCTTCCTTTCAAATTTCAACCCCTCTGTTCTGTATGATCACACAAAATTGTCCACATCATTTACTATTAAATAAATGGGCCTCAGTAAATGTCTTTATATAAGAACTACCTTGCAATTTACAACTTTTATTCTTTCTTTTCTATACAGCTTCAGTTCCTGATTCTGTAAAGGCCGAGCTATTGCAGCGAATCCGATCTTTTCTTGCATCAGCTGCTCTTTAATTGCATAACACAGTTGTTGTGTGCGAGCACTCACACATTCCGTGTCAAGTTGTGGTTCAAAGTCTGAAGTTTGTTCGACGACTCTGAGTGAATGCTTCTAACACAAGGGATTTCGGTTTTTTTTTGTTGCAAATTGCAGGTTGCATCCCTTCATCCAAGGGGTGATATAATCAAGGAACCTTTGGCGTTATCATTATGAACTTGGGGTTTTGAATGTACAAAATGATTTTAAACCCATATTGTCCTGTAATAATTATAGGCCCATAATTTGTCCTGTATGATTGACCTGGCTTTTTATGTGTAGTTAGTGTGTGGGTTGGGGTTGGGGTTGGGGTTGGTTTTGTTCCAGTGGTAAGATTTAGAAGTGAGTAAGTGACCAAAGTGTGTAAAAATTTGGCCAAACTTGTCTGGGCAATTCTGTAGCTATTTGGGCATTCAACAATGAAAATATGCACTTGAAACAGTGTAGAAGCAACAAAACAGAAAAAAGGGTTGTCAGCCCTTAACAATATACTGGTGTCTAACGTTGTCTAAAACACATGGTGGCTTGATTTTGTTTTCTTGGAACGCCAAACACTGAAACGATTGGTTTAATAACAATGCCGGTTTGTTTCAATGGATATTCAGCATTTGGAATTTTTTGCTGAATGGAACTGAGACTGTGACTGACTCTGACTGTGACAGTGACAGTGGTAGGTGGTAGGGTGGCAATGCGGTGGTAGTTGTAATTGAATAAGATTTACATTTTTTTTGTTTTTGTTGTTTTTTCGTTTTGGATACATTGAAGAGCATCATTTATAGATGGCAAGTGCAATCTAAGTCTATCAGGCAAACATCCCACTATGATTAGAATCTTGTACCTCCCACCCATACGTGAGAAAGGTAATTATTGTGCCATTTGATGTTCTACTTGTACATTTGATGCATGTAAAAAAATATAATGGAATAGTTGTCTCTTAATTTTTACATTTTATAACAAATTTATTGTTGATGCTTAAAATGTCATTCCTTTTATTTCTTCATCCTCCCTTAGTATCACTGTTACCGTTACTTTTACGCAAACCCATCTCCATCTCTGCAACAGTCAAAATCCTAACACCTTGCAAATGACTCGATTTCAGTCAATTTTTTGAGATTTTGTTTTGATTTGATTTTAGTCAAACCTTATATTCAAAGTATGAGAGATTTAAATTTTCATGCGCAATTCTATTCTTTTTATCAGCTGGATTATTGCTATCTCACACCCAATTAGGGTGCTTCACAATTATCATGTAGATGTTCTAAATAATCCTATTAATTAAAATTTAAAAACAGCAATTGATACCTTATCCTTGTTGCCAATATCATACTATTATATCATAATAGATGAATGACAATGAACTAATTAATTTAAATAAATAAACCTTTGCCTAAATAATAATTTTTAAATTATACGATGTGGAAGCATTATAAAACATAAATTTTGTCATGTTTTGATGTAAAATTATTAACAAATGTGATGGTACTTTTAAGTAAAGGATATAAATGATAATTTATTATATTTTATATTTAAAATATATATATATCAATTTTAATTTAATGATTTAATTAAATTATATTATTTATGAATGAAAATTGATCCATTTAATATTAGCTTTTCGTCTTTCCCCCTTACAACTAATCACTTTTTTTGTTTTTGTTTTTGTTTTTTTTCCAAATTAGAATTAATCACTTTGAGCAGCCTTTGCGGTAGGGGAGTTCAAGAACCAAATAGAACCAATTGAACCGACCAAAATCAAATCAGACCGTCCTATTTGGTTGGTTTTGATGAGTACCACGGTCCCTAATGGTTTTCATTTTCCTCAAACCGAGGTGATTGGTTTAGTTCATCTAATGAGAGTATAGACCGACCAAACCGGCCGATGTACACCCCTATTATTTGCATAATGCATGCTTATTTGATTGTAGTTGTATGAATTAGTCCAATTGAAACTTATTTTGGAAATTGGTATTTGGTAGTGTTGATTACTTCATGCATAACAGGTTTTTATTTGAAAATTGCTAGTAGTTGATTTTGGGTGACACAATTTTCAAATTACTTTATGCATAACAAGTTCGCCATTGCTAATAGTTGATTTTGGGTAACACAATTTTCAAATTACTATATGCATAACAGGTTCCGCATTGCTAATAGTTGAAAAGAGAGAATATAGGAGTTGGCAGTGACAATTTTTTTGGATGACACACATTTTTTTTTTTTCAAATTAGCATCAATCAAAACCGATGATAGACCGATTGAACCAAGCTAAAAAATATCCCCTATTTTTTTTTGGTAATTATGAGTGTCACGGTCCCTAATAATTTTTATTTTTCTTAAATCGAGGTGATTAATTTAAGGGGATATAACCCAAAACCCCCTAGTGTAGTGATAGTAGACCCAAAACCCCTTTCCAGAAAGTCAAAATTTTATATTTACATATCTAATATGATTTGACATATATACCCTCAATTAATTACTAGAAATTCAAAATTTTTTACCATTTTCAGTTTGGGACGAATATTGTTAGGATGAGCTCCAGCCGAATTTCTAGGCTACAGAAAATGGATCATATCCCTATTACGAGAGTTGTGCAGAAGCACATTTCTACAGCATCAAAAAGTGGTCTCCGACCTCGATGGAGAGTGGAAGAGTTAGTGAGAAATCCTCGGGGCAGGAAAAAAATGCAGCAGACGATAAATCCCCTAAAATAAACATGTCAAAATGGATGGTTCCATTTACTTCGCTGCCTTGCAACCCCACCAAATCTTAGTTCTCAACTTAATCACGAGCAGTGGAGCAATAGTAGACTATTGTTGTTTAATTGAGACCCAAATGCATAAACGCGACTGACTTGTTCTATGTGCTTACCTTGCAAATACTAATCTTCCATAACCCCGAAATAGCACCTAAGATATTCGATGAAATGCCCCATTAAAAGAAGCACATTGCAACATGCCAAATAACTAAAATTACTATTCTTTCCAGATTATATTTATAGATAAATTTACTTATTTATTTAAATACATATAAATAGGTAAATTTAATTATTTCCAAATAATTTTATTTATTTCGAGTTAATATATATATATATATATATAGGTAAATTTACTTATTTCCAAATACATTTGCTTATTTTTAGTTTATATATATAGGTAAATTTACTTATTTGTTTAAAGACATATAAGTAGGTAAATTTACTTATTTCCAAATAAGTTTACTTATTTCTAGTTAATAAATATAGGTAAATTTACTTAATTCCAAATACGTTTATTTATTTCTAATTTATATAAATAGGTAAATTTACTTATTTGCTTAAAGACATATAAATTCATATTTGCAACGTGTGGGTCTGCTATCAAAAAGTCAAAAAATGAGAATACAAATGAGAACTAAAACATATTTCACAAAAAGTATTAAAAAAAAGATGAGAAATAGAGGAAAATCATATCCTGTGAAAGAGAAAAGTGAAATAAAATTACTATTCTTTCTAAATAATATTTATAGGTAAATTTACTTATTTATTTAAATACATATAAATAGGTAAATTTAATTATTTCCAAATACATTTATTTATTTTTAGTTTATATATATAGGTAAATTTACTTATTTGTTTAAAGACATATAAATAGGTAAATTTACTGATTTCCAAATAAGTTTACTTATTTATAGTTAATAAATATAGGTAAATTTACTTACTTCGAAATACGTTTATTTATTTCTAGTTTATATAAATAGGTAAATTTACTTATTTGTTTAAAGATATATAAATTCATATTTGCAGTTTGTGGGTCTGCTATCAAAAAGTCAAAAAATGAGAATGTAAATAAGAACTAAAACATATTGCAAAAAAAATATATAAAAAAAGTAGGAGAAATAAAAGGAAATCATACCTTGTGAAAGAGAAAAGTGAAATAAAATTACTATTCTTTCTAGATTATATTTATAGGTAAATTTACTTATTTATTTAAATACATATAAATAGGTAAATTTAATTATTTCGAAATAAGTTTACTTATTTCGAGTTAATATATATAAGTAAATTTACTTATTTCCAAATACGTTTATTTATTTTTAGTTTATATATAGGTAAATTTACTTATTTGTTTCAAGACATAAATAGTTTACTTATTTTTAGTTAATAAATATAGGTAAATTTACTTATTTCCAAATACGTTTATTTATTTCTAATTTATATAAATAGATAAATTTACTTATTTGTTTAAAGCAATAAACGTATATATCACAATTAAAAATCAAATTTTGAATTGAATTAAATCTCAAAAACTTACCATAATGTCAGAAAAACAGTTACACTATTTAAAGGTAATAAAACTCTTCATAAAAATAATAAAATAGTAAATCTATCATTAAATAATTAAAATTAATTTTAAAAAATTTTTAAAAAAATTATAAATAAATATTATAGTGTTCTGGACGTACTGCTGTAAAATTAATATCTACGAGGGTCTGAATAATTTTGCCTTAATTTAATTCATTTAATGAGGATACGGACGGAACAAAATCGATGGATGTACACCCTACTTTGCGGATTCAAAACTTGTTCGAAATATAAAAGTTGGTGCCTCTGCAATTCTTGTCCGTTCATCAATCAGCGACTTGTATTTATGCTTACGTGAGTTACGTGTGCTCGTTGAGGACAAAACGAAAACGCAAAAGCATATGACCGCACGAGCCTTCCTGAACCCTCTAATGTCGGTACCACTGCCGGCTGCAGCCCATCCCACCGTCACCGTCGCTGTAATCGGCGCCGGCGCCGGAGGTTTATCTGCAGCCCGGGAGTTAAGCCGAGAAGGGCACAAGGTCATGGTTTTTGAGCGAGGGAACCAAGTTGGAGGCACCTGGGTGTACACGCCCAAGGTCGAGTCGGACCCTCTTGGGTCCGACCCATCACGAACCATGGTCCACTCCAGCCTCTACAACTCCCTCCGAACAAACCTCCCCAGAGAAGTAATGGGCTTTCGCGAATATCCCTTTTTAGCCAAGGACGAATCCCAAAGGGACCCACGAAGGTTCCCGGGTCATCGAGAGGTGTTGTTGTATCTGAACGATTATGCGACTGAGTTTGGACTCACTGGGTTGATTCGGTTCGAGACCGAGGTGCGGTATGTTGGATTGGTGGAGGGTGGGAAGTGGGAGGTGAAGTCGAGGAGGAGGAGGAGAGATGGTGCGCTGGTTGATTTGAATGAGGTGTATGATGCTGTGGTTGTATGTAATGGCCATTATACGGAGCCTCGTATTGCCCAAATTCCTGGTAATTCTTCTTGTATATACATAAATACGTACGTACATGTGTGTGTGTGTGTATCGGTTGTTTATTTGGAATTGAAGATTATTTATGACTTTAGCTTGGTTGATTATGTGTGAGATTAGATTCTTAGAGAGAAATTATGTCTGGGATGGATGGGATTGTGTGCTAATTGATATCATCAGTTGAAGTATCTCTGCAATTGCTCAGAAATTATACAAATTTACACACTGGTCTTACTTGAAATCCACTTTTTGATGCTTGCATTTTATTTGAGTATAAAGTGAATTTCTTAGGGAGGAAAAACGAAGGAGAAGAAGCAGCAGCAGCAGACTGGTGGAGTGGTTGAGTGAAAATTGTAGTGCTGATAGTGGCATAGCGATGCGCCGATGCTCAATTTTGGACTTGTAAATTTGAATTGCATGGTTTTTCTCTTATGGATAGGAATTATAAATGAGTGATGTCTTATCCCTTGCGGCTTTATGTGAGATAGTAGTTTTAAAATTTTTCATCCATCACCAATTTGGTTTTTTATCTCCTTGATTCATTTTGGCAAAATTTTCTTTCTTTTGTTGCCTATTAATAGAGAAGGCTGGTTTAGGAAATGTTAAATTGCCAATCGGTTAAGCGCTTTTGTTCCATTGGATTGACTGTCTGTGTAAACTATTCATTTCTTGCTGCTTACTATAATCATCTACATGACTACATAAAAAATTCAGGGTGCAAGTTCATGCCTAGGGTGTCAATAATACCATTAAATTTTAATATCTAAATTGCTAATTGATGGTTGATTTAGCATCGTTGCATATGTATCAAATTATGTAGGTAAAAGTTTATAGTCTATCATTATGCCCTCTTATTGCTTTATATATTATTTCCAGGCATTGATGCATGGCCTGGAAAGCAACTGCACAGTCATAATTATCGTACTCCCGAGCCCTTCAGAGATCAAGTATGTGTCAGGTTTATACTTCTCCTTATGTTTCAATGTTTATGTTTTGCATTGTAGAGTCATGGCGTTATATTAAGTTACTGGGTTGAAAACTTCTTGTGTTCTGGTTGCTTGATATTATTGTCTGGAGAAGATAGCATATATGGATGTTCCATAAGGGGCAAACCCCACACTCATTTGGATTTAGTAGTTCCTTTTCCAGCTTTCACTTATACTTTATTTTTGACGCCCCTGTTGGTGTTTAAAAGGTTGAAAACTCTACGAAGGGTTCTCTTATGAGAAGGGAAATTGGATGAATCTAAATACAGTCTCTTGCAGTGGATTAAATAGTGCAAATGTAATGCATATTGTGGTTTGGAGTTTTACACATTTCTCTTATGGAAGTTGATGGGAGACAAAACAGCTTATGAAGAAAGTATGGAAAGGATAGCCTCAGGTTAGATTTATTATGATGATTGCCTCCATGCGGGTGTGGTCTGTGATAGACTTTTTATGTGGTGGCTATTTCTTACAGAAAAGTGCTAGGTTTCTTGTTGCAGGAATAAGGAGTTGGTAATGTTTTGGCAAGATATTTGGTTTGCATAGTTACAATTATGCATAATATCACTAGGTCTTAATTACATTAATCGAGACAAATAATAATGTCGTGAATGGAGATTTGTTATCTTCAAGGTATGATGTGTTGTAGTCTCCATATTTCTGCCAAAAGTTGCAGGTTTGGGTGTTGAAATCTTGTAGGTACTTTTTCCATTGCTATACTGTTACAGTGTTTGGCTTGAACAGGAGTGTGGGAGGAGGTGGAAGTGTAATTTTTGCTTTGTCTTATTCTTGTTTTTGGCGGGTACTAGAGTGGTTCATTATTAACTAAGGTTACTTGGAAACCCCCAGTTTCGTCAAAGCCAGGATAGTAGCATTAGTTAGATCCTAATAGCTGTTAACTTAATTTTCAGTGAGTGGGCAAATTTTGACAAGATGTGTAATGTGCAAGGCTGAAATTGAGACTGTGGACCACCTTTTTTGTTTCATTGTCCTTTCTCTATCTCCATTGGTATTACTGTTTTAAAGATTTCATATGTATACTTATGTCTAGGGATATTCATGGACTGAGCAGAAGTTGACATTAGAGATTTGGGGTGTGAGGCTTGGGGTTCAACGGCTACATTATATGAAAAGAGAAAGGAGAGTCTTCACTGTTTTGGAAAGGTTGTTCTAAATTATGGGCAGTAATATAGTGTTACCAAATTTCAGTGTTTAGGATTTTACTCTGTATGCATTGTTATAGGATCTCAATCTCCAAATTTCAGTGTTTAGGACTCTGTATGCATACTTGTACTTTGAGGTTTACTCTGCTCGTACCTGACGGTCCTGACCCCATGTAGTTGGGATTATGATTTTGTTGAGTTGAGCCGAGTTGCACGTGAAAAAAATAAAATAAAACTTTGTTATGAGCATCTTAATCACTGTATGTTATTAGCCATGATTTAAAAATGTAGTTTTGAAATTGGATGAAAGTGTGTTACAATGAAGACATCAGGGAGTAAATAAAAAGAGATGTAAGCGACAATGTCTTAGACTGTAAAATATTTTGACATTTACAGTGTTCTTGCTTTTGCTGTTGTACCATTTTTTTTTCTCCGCTGTGCATCAAGTGGGTAGTTTACCTTGAATAATTTTTGCTATGAACAGGTTGTAATTGTGATCGGGAGTTCTGCAAGTGCTGTTGATATCTCCAGGGACATCGCTGGAGTTGCAAAGGAAGTCCACATTGCATCCAGATCTGTCGTGGATGGAGTATTTGGAAAGCAGCCTGGTTATGATAATATGTGGCTTCATTCTATGGTAAAAATAGTCACCCATGGTAAGAGTTGGGTGGCCATCATAAGAAGTCCATTAAGGGAATTGTCTGACTCTGATGCTGGGACATGTGTTAGTCTAAAGTTCTAATATCCTCTAAAATAATGCAGATAGAATGTGTCCAGGAAGATGGCACTGTGGTATTCCAAGATGGAAGTGTGGTTCTTGCTGATGTCATTCTACACTGTACAGGGTATGCTTCAAATAGTTTGACATTAGCTTGGTTTAGGATCGGATCATTTTCTACATAATCACAAACTAAATTGGAAATTAGTCAGCAGTGGAACAAAAATGGAGGAAAGTATGGTAATTTATGGGAGTTTTACATTATTTTTTTCAGGTACAAATATCATTTCCCTTTTCTTGAGACCAATGGCATTGTGACTGTGGATGACAATCGTGTCGGGCCACTATACAAGCACCTTTTTCCCCCAGTCTTGGCCCCGTGGCTTTCCTTTGTTGGGTTACCATGGAAGGTTTATTATCTCTACTTAACATTATATACCCTTGTATTGATAAGATCTTTGCAATGGTGGAAGTAAAAATCTTTGCATATGGCTGGTGCCAGGTTGTCCCTTTTCCCATGTTGGAATTTCAAAGCAGGTGGATCGCAGGCGTTTTGTCCGGTCGGATTGTGCTTCCATCTCAAGAGGAGATGATGGAAGATGTTAAAGCCTTTTACTCGACACTCGAAGCTTCTGGCACACCTAAGCGATACACTCACAACATGAGTGATTATCAGGTAAATTAGTCGAGAGCGTACTGTGTGATTGAAAGATTATGTTCCAGTTGTCGTTACTATGAGTATAGTTAATTAGACCATAATGCGTATGAAATGGGTTGAAGTTCATGAATCAAAGGGTCAGGATACTGGCATACTTCTGAGATTGTGCATCTTCTTCAAGATTAGTGAGTTAATAGCAAAATTGGAAATTGGGTCGATTATCAGACTAGTTCCTAAGGATGGATGAGATCACCCTCAAATCATGTCCATCTGACAGTCAAGGTGCTAGTGTTTGAATCTTAGACCTCTGCTTTATGAGGTGTGGTCCTTGATCACCTAAGCTACCTTGGTTGAATTCATATTTCTAATTGAAACATGGGATTGTGGATCCTTCTTAATTATTGACTTACAGCCATTTCTTCCTCTTTTGGACCCTTAAACTCACTTTAAATAATTTCCTCTTTTAGGTTCTGCTGCAGATTTCCCCCCCTTGTAATATTTCCATACCAACACTTCAGGAGGAAACACAACAAACTGCTTATACTTTCTGTATTTGGTCTTCTATTTCGCAGTCTTTGTGATATGAAATATTATGCAAACTCAGTCCCCTTGTAAAATAGTTTTTATATTCAAATCTGTGGGTCTCTTTTACCCAACTCCTCCTTCATTTTAGTCACCATGGAACTAATTTATGGTAGGCGTTTTAGCCAAGGCAGCTAGTATTTCTGGGACACAATGAACTTCTTGTTACTTCATCACTTGTGAGGTGTTATAGCAGACTGCTCATACTAATATTAATTTGTTTAGCATATGTCCGAAAATAATATTTTTGAATGCCATTTTGCAGTTTGAGTACAATGACTGGCTTGCTACCGAATGTGGGAGTCCGGCCTGTGAAGAATGGAGAAAAGAAATGTATTCTGCAGCTTCCAAGAGTAGGCGGGCTCGACCAGAGACATACCGTGATGAATGGGAAGATCAGCACTTGGTTTTGCAAGCCCATGATGACTTCAGAAAATACTTATCAATCAGTGATAGCAACGGATAGAAGTTAAAACACAAGAACTAATAAGATTCGGTGAAAGGAGTCACCCATGCATTTCTTTCCATTCCCATTTTCAATAATGTCAATTTAATAATGATGAGCAATGAGAATTATGTATCAGTTTGATCAAATATTTTGTCTCTCTAAACAGAGTTCAGTTCTTATGCGGTGAATCTGAGTGAGTTTAATATGTGGGCCAAAAACGCATATGTCTGCACCAGCCAATCTGAGTGAGTTTAATATGAGTGCCAAAAACACATGTGTGGTGAATCTGAGTGAGTTTAATATGTGGGCCAAAAACGCATTTGTCTGCACCAGCCAATCTGAGTGAGTTTAATATGAGGGCCAAAAACACATATGTCTGCACCAGCCGGGAATCGAACCCGGGTCTGTACCGTGGCAGGGTACTATTCTACCACTAGACCACTGGTGCACATTAAATTTTGTTGTACCAAGTCTAATTAATAGTATACTTTTGAGGGATATCAGAGTTGAAAATCCAAAACCCAAAAAGAAAAAAACAGAAGAACCCTTGGAAGGACTCCTGCCCTGAGTTCACCATTTTCCTCTTTCTGTGCCCAATGAAATTTACATTAAACATTTCAAGAAACCTCAGAAAAATGTAGTGCAATCTTAAGCTGTATACAATTAAATATTGTATTTTTATACTGTCATGTACTAGTATTCATAGGAAAGAAGGAAAAGGGAGGAAAGAGGAAATAAAGAAACAAGTGAAGGATAGCTTTTGAATTTGCAATTCCATGTGTTCTTATCAAACACCTTCTCAATACCTCAATCAACTTGGAGTTCAAATTTCTCACCTCTCTTCACTTTCTTTAAGGACCAATCCATTTACAAATACATCCACAGCATGTTATAATTTATAAGTTAACAATACAGAGGCTCTTATCATTCTCTTTTGAAGTCTAAACTTGTTATAACATTTTTGAACTCACTGGCATTTGTAATTTATAAGTTAACAATACAGAGGCTCTTATCATTCTCTTTTGAAGTCTAAACTTGTTATAACATTTTTGAACTCACTGGCATTTGTAAGAAGTGAATCTAATGATGAACTTTTTAAAAATTCATTTTAGAAAAAAATTGTGTTTGGCAAATACATACTTTAAAAGTCCATTTGTGACAAAAAGCGAATGGACATCAGCTTCCAACAAACTTGATTTCCAAAAGCTATCCATAGTGCTTCTCTAGCATGGACTTTTAAGAAAGGACCTCTTATAAAAGTCCATTTAAAAATTTTCACCAATCACTCCAAAAAAATCTAAATAGACTTTTACACTATGTTTGGATTGAGAGAGTTGGAGAGAAGAGAAGAGAAACTTATTAAAAGAATAGAAGATAAAGTTAAATAACTTTCTCTCTACCTTGTTTGGATAGAGAGGAGAGAAAATTAAATGATTTTCTCTCCACCCTGTTTGGATATGCTTCGTAAGAGAAGAGAGAAAATTTTAAAGTGTAAATTTCAATATTGCCCTTACTTATATAAAAAAAAAAAAAAAAAAGGCTAAAGAAGAAAGAAAAAGGACAAAATAATAAAACTACCTCTCACTTAAACCCTTTCTCTTCTCCTCTCCATTTCTCTCCGATTTGGAGAGAAAGAAAAAAAGCAACTTTTCTCTCCACTTTCTCTCCCCCTCCTCCCCTTTCTCTCCAACTCTCTCAATCCAAACGATAAGTTTCTCTTCTCTCATCTTCTCTCCTCTCCTCTCCAACTCTCTCAATCCAAACAAGCTGTTAAGCTTAAGGAAGAATGCCCATATGGAGCCAAATGCACAAATAATGTTTGAATTTTAAAGAAGGAAAATTGTAAAAATGAAAATAAATAATAATAAAAAAGGATGAAAAAGGCACCTTTGTTGTGAAGGGTATGTGAATTATATAGGCACGTATACATATCCAAAAGAAGATGAACAATCGAACAGTATTGCTCTACAAAATTGGGTGGCAGTAATTTTGCAACCCTGATAATCTACCCAAAAACATCCCAGAAGATACTAAAATACCAAACATATCCCCAAGACGCCAAGAGCCCCCCATCCGTCAGATTCAATACAGCGGCGACCGTTGAGGAACACCCTTTCGCCGGTTCATAGCGATTGTGTCTTCCGACGCCGGCGAGAATGTCGGCCGGCACAGAACTCGAGACCCCGACATACTGCTACGTTTCTTCTTCACAATTTCAGCCGTGGGAGGGCAAGCAAGTGCTCTGCAATTCACAGCGCCGCCGCCGCCGCCGCTTGTACTTGAGCCGGACGAAGTTCGTAGCGAAACGGGCGAGTCAAGAACCGATTCAAGCGTCATTTGTCCACCGTCAAGCTCGGAGAAGCTCTCACCTTTTTGTTGGTACGGTGACGGAAGGATTTTGCAGTTGTAGAATTGTTTTCTCATACCAAGTACTTCTGTATTCACCATGTGATGAACCTGTAATAATGCTCGAAGATGGTGAAAACGGACACACCCAAAAGAAGAAAACGAGGTGGGTATGTAAAAATTTTAGCGAAAATGGTGAAGATTTGAGTGAAGAATTATACCTTGCAAGCGAGAGAGCAGAATACATATGGGTATTGGAGGCTACGGTCACATGTGGTGCAAATGTTGCCGGATACTCTGAATGGACGGGACATAGGCCTTTGATTCAAAAACACCACTTTTGCACTGTTTGTAGTGTATGTCTGTATGAATTGGGGGAAAAAAAACATGAGAGATAAAAGCAGAGAGAGAGAGAGAGAGACATAATTTTTTATACCCTTTTGAAAAGCTTCAACTTACTTGAACAAGGGAACAATTTATCAATTTCTCAGCATCATCCAACCGTAAAACGTCATGATAAACGTATCTACGTATCTGTGAGAGAGAGAAAAAATTAAAAATGAAGAGAATAGCCCCTTGAGCGGAGACATTATGATTGGGTATTTTTGTTGTGCTAACATAGTTTTTGTATATATGAACCTGCAAGAGACGGTGACGGCGGTGAGGAGGCAAGCAATGGGGGCAAAAGCTAATGCAACAGTCCAAGCAAAATATGTTCTTCTCGTTCTTCTTTACAGACTCATGAACTGGACATGAGCTGAAGAACTTCTCCCCAAGAAGAATGTGAAGCCAGTGAGGAATAGATGAAAAACCAACCTGAAAACCAACAAAATATTTTTAGTTCAATTTCATGGAATTGCAACTTTCAACAGATGTGAGAAAATGTAAAATTGAAGTGCAACGAAATTCACCATTTTTCCCCTTTGTACAGAGAGAGTGAAGAGATTGGGAATGTCTCGAGTGTTTATAAAGATTAAAGACTAGGACCCATCATCCTCACAGGTTAGAGAGAGAGAGAGACAGCAAAAGATAAAAAGAGAAAGGGATGGTGGGGGAAAACTGAAAAGAGTGCAAGAAACGGGAAACGGCGCCTGCTACTGCTACTGGTTTTACTGTCATAACCAATGAAGTAACAGGAGTTGGAGAGGTTGAGGCTCATTTAAAGATAGGGGTACTAAAGTGTACCATTTTTCTGATTTGAAAATTAAAAATCAAATCAAATCTTTTATCTGTTTTGGCTCAAACCCTACTTCCCCAAAACCTCTAAAACCCTCCTCTGTCTCTCTCTGTCTCTGTTTTATACGTGTATCCATATACAGAGCCACAGAGGACAACAGAAACCAAAAGCTACTGCGACTTTTTCTCAATTCTCGGTTATAACATCATAACAGTAAGACAAATTGGATCGGCCAAGCGTTATTTGAAATGATTTGTACGTATTTCGAGTGATGTTGTGACGATAAGGAAATAGTTAGCTTTTGCGTACGAGCCTGCTGTATTAATAACTTTCATACACGATTTAAGCACACTAATACTGTGCGATGGCGCCAATGACAGAGGCATTGTCTGTTGGTGTTTGACCCTAGGGTTGTTTCTCAAACCATGAATATTTGGACAATTAAAAATGATTTTTATTTTATTTTTAACATTATTTGATAAGTCTGATTTTTTCTATAAATCTATATAATCATTTACAATATATATATACACTGAAATGATCCATTAAGGACCGATCCTTATCTTACGGTAAGATCCATTCACCATTAGGATAGGTATTTTGAAAAACTGACCATTGGATTGGATAATCTTCTTATTTATATCGTCTGCCAAAAATCACAGTGATCCAACCGTCAGTTTTTAAAATACAGACAGTTAAACAATTGTTGCAACATCCAACGGTAAATATTGTTTCAATGAAAATGAACTATATTTTGAAAACCAATGATCGGAACACCGTGATTTTTGGCAAACATGACATACATGAGATTATTATCTAATCCAACGGTCGATTTTTCAAAATACCTATCCTAAGTGAGATAATGGTGAATGAACCTTACCGTAAGATAAGGACCGGTCCTTAATGGATCGTTTCTCTCTCTCTCTCTCTCTCTCTCTCTATATATATATATATATATATATATAACCGATCCTGTAAGTATTCTTTAATTTTATACTTTTTATCGTTAGCCCATTCCTTATAGAAGTAATATGATAGATATTTTGAAAAATCAACCGTTGGATTAGATAATTTTTTTTTTTTTTAGCGTTTATATTAATAGGACCATAGTATAAGATGCCTTTACCAAAAAGTTCTGAATTAAATATAGTAATAAAAATTATTCAAACATTATATTTTAAAAGATGATTTTGCTTCTAATTAAGAATTCGAAATTTGAAAAATGATCAAATATGGATTTATTTCATATTTAACGGTTATCTAAATTCTTAAAATCTCGCTGCCAATTCATCAATTTTGAAAATTCAAAATTTGATTTTGCTATCCATCTAAGATTTCCAAATAGTAAAATCTTTTTTAAAAAAGAAAATAAATAAATGTTTATAGCTTCAATTATATAAAAAAATAAACATGAATATAAATATACATAAAATCTTAAAAACAAGTTTCTCTGTATACATTTAATAGATTTTGAAAATACATACATATATGTTAACTATTATAATATAAAATTTAGTTTTTATGAATACATTTTAAATTTAAGTTTCCGATACTGAGTTTCTATGTATACGTTTTAAAATTAAGTTTCTAAGTATATATTCCAAACGCATACATGGTAATATGTATATATATGAAGTCAAATTTAAAATCCTACCTGTATTTATGATATTGAAAGCTTTGAAGGTATACATGTCAAATTCGTGTTACATGCATACATGTATGTTTGAAAAAATAATTATAAAGTGAAAATAATGTCGGGAATATATACATACTATAGTCTTGTTTCAGATATACACGTATCTCTGTAAAATGCAAACATGGATCTATAGACTACACTCAAAATGGAATACAATCAAAATAGAGCACCATGAATTTATGAACTTTAAAAATAATGTTTTACATATAGATATGGATCTACATAAACCATTATCAAAACATTAAGTTGGACAATGAAACATACCTTCCAAAAAATTTGTTTGAATAGCTTGAATCAAACCAAAGTAAGCAACCGAATCTTCACATTAGCTCCAAAAAGTTTGCAGCACTTATATAGCACTCATATAACATAGCTTAAATATTTACGGATTTGATTCAGCAAAATCCAAAATCAGACAATAGTTTGAGAATAATAAATCCAAAATTAACTCATTTTAAATTAAAAAAAAAAAATTTCATATCAAATCCGTTAATAAACAAATTCAAAAAAAAAAAAAAAAAGATCATGTTAAATTTGAAAATATGTTGAAAATAAAAATTTTGTTGAAATTAAGGAAGTGGAATATTAGACAATATATGATCCTAGGTTTGAACTTCTTGATAAATAAAATCGTATTTAGGGTCCTATTGATCATTTTCTCTCAATTATTATTATTTTTTTATTGTCACGTCTGCCAAAAACCATATTGATCCGATAATCGGTTTTCAAAATACAATACGTGAAATACTCTAATAGGATTTATTGTTGGCTCTTGTCAAAGTTGTTTAAATATTTGTATTTAAAAACCAATCGTTAGATCAACGATAAGTTTTTCAAAATATCTCTCATAGTGAAAGTGGGCTGACAATAAGAAACGTAGAACATCCTTACAAGATCGGTTCGGTATATATATATATATATATATATAAAATTAAGCATAAATGCTATTATCATGTCGAAGGTCACCTACATATGGCTAGTTTTAAAAGAGAGTTTATAAAATCGACCATTTGACTAGATATTCATCTTCTGTATGTCATGCCTGCAAAAAATCATAGTAATCCGAAAGTTGATTTTTGAAAAAACTAACTATAAAAAAAATGGTAATATTTTGAAGAACAAATAAGTTGCATATTTTCACAATGATTTTTTGCAGGCATGATATACAAAAGAAAGTATCTAATCTAATGTTCGATTTTACAAAATCTCATCTAAAACTGGCCATATGAAGATAACCTCGATCCGATAATAGCATTTCTATAAAATTAAATATAAAATAATTTATATATAATAAAAGTAAAATATTACTAAGTAATAAAATTTTCAAAATTTCTAAATAGGCCAACCCAAATGTTTGTTTTCCACTTTTCCTTCTTATTATTTCATCTTATAATTTTATTTTTTCGGGGTCAATAAAGTTTTTTACAATTGAGAAAGAGATCATGTCATAGATTAATTCAACGGATGTGAGACAAGTGAGGCAATCTAAATATTTAAAAACTAAATTTAATTATAAAAGAAAAACAGTTTGATAAAAAAAAAATAGAAAAATTATCATAAACTTGATATGTGCATGTATATAAGGGATGATATATATAAATTAGTTTATGTTGAGAGAGCCTAGTTAATACTTAAAAAAAAAACTATATGAACGAAATATTTTTAGAAATTATGCAAACAATAAAAGAATTCATATTAACTCGATATTTTGTGAAAAAAAAAGGTGAATAAGGATAAGATTTAAAAATAAAATAAAATAAAATAAAATGAAAAAGAAAAAGAAAAAAATAAAGTGTCCTTTTACATATCAATTTAAGAATTTGCCAATTTGCTTTAACCAAAGAATGTAATGGTTATGGACTTTTTTTTTTTTTTTTTTTTTTAAACCCTTTTTTTTTTTTTTTTAATACGAGGATAAATCCTCTCGGTCTGTCCTTTTACGACTTCGAAATCGATACTTAATGCCGTTTAAACAGAGTAGAACCGATGGCAAACCCCGGATGTGTGCACACGTTTCTCAACACATACATTAGTAAGACACGGACTCGCATAGTGGCGATTCATCCCACCCCTTTGATATATGGCTGGGTGGTTAACGAGGAGATGTTTCTGGCGCTATCATTACCGATAGCTAGGTACGTATAAGCCAAGGCAATCCTGCTTGATTGATTAGTAATATGTGTATATTTTATCTTATTATTATTATATATAGAACTGTTGATCTTACGAGGCATCCCTCACATTCCTCTCTCTTTCATTCTCTTATTTTCTTAATTCATTTTTTATAATCCAAGGCAATCATGCTTGATTGATTAGTAATATGTGTATATCTTATCTTATTATTATATATAGAACTGTTGATCTTACTTGGCATCTAATATGTGTATATCTTATCTTATTATTATATATAGAACTGTTGATCTTACGTGGCATCCCTCACATTCCTCTCTCTTTCATTCTCTTATTTCCTTAATTCATTTTTTTATTATATTAATTCATACCTATTTTATTTTATTCTCAAATTTTGGTTAATGCTATATTTTATTTTATTCTTCAATATTAACTTTCCATTTTGATTATTAGAGATTCATGTTTATATTTTCATTAAATTCCTAATGATTTTTTGTTTTTTTTTTTTGGTCATATCCAACATTAGAGGTTCCCCAATTCTAATTAAGGTTTTTTTTTTTTTGGTCGGCTCTATCTCCATGACTCCCTCTTCACGGACAGTCTCCACTTCACGTTGCTGATGTTGCTACTTCTTCTACAGACAAGTGATTCTTTTTTATCCTTCTTTATTCTTCTTCTTTCTATATATATATGTGTCTATTTAAACTTCTCAGCCATTACTTTTTCTCTCTCCATAGTACAATTATTGTTTACTTCTCAGACCTTCTCTCTCTCCACGGACAGTCTCCACTCCATGTTGCTGCTTCATTAACCACAGGTTAGGTGATTCTTCTTTCTTCTTCTTCTTCTTCTTATATATATGTGTGTGTGTGTGTGTCAATTTAGCTAATGTGTTTTTTTATTAGCTATTAATATTGATTCATTTTTAATCAAGTTGTTTGAATGGTGACCGCATGAGAAATGGAAAATCTAAGTCATGGTGAGTTTACATGCAATGCTTACTTTTTTTTAAGCCCAAGCCAGTTTCTTATTCTTTTTCTTCTTAATTTGTTTTTCTTGTGCCCCAATATTGGTGCGCATATTGATTGCTAATTACTTTTATTCTTTTATGTTATCTCTCTCTCTCTCTCTCTCTATATATATATATATCAAGGGCGGAACCAGGATTTTGTCTTAGAGGGTGCCACAACATTAAAGACAAAAATTTAAAGTTCAAACATAGAGTGAGGGACTTTAATTTAAGTGTGAAAGTTTTAAAACCGGCATCTTTTATGGGCTTAAGTGCTTAACTTTGTTTGGTATAATATGTAAATACAAAAAAGAAAAAAAAGAAAAAAAGCAAATAAATTGGAAGACATTTACTATCCCTAGAAAAACTTTTCAATTACCTTTTTAAGCTTTTGTGCAGGTAGGATGCAGCAGGTTAGTGAGGAGTGCCATTTGGGTTTTCTTTCATTATTTTGCATATAAATACTTATATAGTAATACATATAACATATACAACAAAGGAAAATCTGAAAAGTTGGGGGGTGTCATGGCCCCTTTGACTTACCTTTGGCTCCGCCCCTATATATATATATATATATATATATATATATATATATTTGTAAAAAAAAGTTTTTTAATTTTTTACTTATCTCTCTACCTCTTTCTATCCCTTTATTTATTTATTTTTTACTTCTCACTTTACATCAACGTACAATAAAATTCCATAACATCGGCCACATAGGAAACATGTATACCCAGAGCAAGGAGTCTTTCCATAATTGATGAATTTAAAACCAACCGAAACTTTCTTTTCCTATAGTAACACACCGAATTTGTCAAATTTTAATCAATATGAAATAAAAACTTACTGATCAAATAGCTATCAATAACTTATTGATTTATAATTATTTGAGCACCCTTAGGGGGCGTTTGGTTGCCTATAAAGAGCTATGTAATGTAATTTTAATCAATATTAAATCATGTTGGGCGCGTCATGGTGCGGATGTAATCCACTTTACGGTTGTAATCTACCATGAAGAAAGAAAGACTGTAAAATGGATTGCGGTCTTCAACCAATATATTCCGGGTAATGTAATGTAATCTATTTTACAGTCAATTAAATTACATGGCTATCCAAATGCATTTCTGGGTAATGTAATGTAATCTAACTTCACATTCTCTACTCATCCAAAAAAGTGAGATGTAATTTGAAATGTAATTTAAATTACCAATGTAATCAAATTACATTGTAATTACTTTACAGTCAATTAAATTACATTACATTACAAGCAACTAAACGCCCCCTTAAGGAAAAGAGAGTATTACTAATCACAAATCAGTATGGCTTATATCATTCTAATCAAGATGTTTTTCCTAATCTCCTCACATATCATGGCATTTAGTGATACTTTAGCTCAATAACTAGAATTTAAAAGACCTTATTATTGGAAATGATCACAACTCAACAAAATTTTGTATCATAATTGCTTGGAGAGCTGTGAAAATAATCTCAAGTCAAAATTTTACAATTTCTAAAGCCTATAAATTTGTGTTAGGCATATTTTAATTTCAAATCACTATAAATTCAATTCTCAATAAGTACTAACGCGCGTGCTCCCTTTTATTCTAAGTGTATATATACACACACATGCGTACAGACAAACTAGTGCAACTACATACAAACGAAATTGAGTGCTCTTCCCACTTGAGTAAATACATCTCTATTCGCCTGCAGCCACGGGAGTCTTTGCCACATTGGGAACAAATAGGATTTCTCATTGGTGTAGCGTACCATAGTAATCTCAGGCCTGCCATAGGGGACCACAACCTCCCATATTAATCACACGCGGAAAACCACACCCTATAAAGTTGCACTGGTGGAGTTTGCAACCGTCCGATTTCAAATCTTTGGAGATTTCATATATTTGTTACATAGGCATGTTTGCATTAGCTTTTTTTCAAAATCACTTTTGAAATTCAAAATTCAACTTGATTTTAGAGATGGAGTAATAAATATTTTTATCCAACTTAAAAAATGAGAGGATGGAGGAAAAACTTTTAATGCTAAAAATTATCGTGACAAAAATTAAGGTGACCAACTTTAACTACAATCACTTATGATATGAAAATTTTAATACGTGAATACATGATTTGAATATAAATTTAAAGAGATATCATATATGTGTAGAAAAGATTATTTAAAAGTAATTTTGGAAAAAAGTTAATATAAATGGATCATTAATTATATAATCTGACCGTTCAGGAAGCTATCGTAATGCGGGTGATACCGTAGGAAATTAATTCTTGGTGCAGAGGAAGATTTGTCGCTCTTGGGGGAGCAGCTGGTCTTAAATCGTCGTTTAGTGACGAGGAGAAGTGGGAGCGTTGCATCGGGATTCCCAAATCCTGACCGTCCGTACTTTGATCCAACGGAGATTCTCAGAATCTGGTTATATTCCAGGACATATGATCCAACGGTATCGGCGCTCCCAAAGACAGGTTCTCCGTTGAAAGCTGCACCTTCCGTTCAGCGTACAAACGATTGGTCTCATTCACACCAATAATTTTTCCGACTTTGGTTGTTGCAGATGAATTGAATTGTTTTATTCATAGTTATGAGAATCGTACCCGATTCACCGATTTACTAATCTAACCACTGGAATGTTTAATTATAAAATATATATTATTTTAAATATTTTTAAAATTTTTATAAGTATATGAATGTAATAAGATTATATTTTATAGATTGCATTATAATAAAAAGAAGTAAAGTATAACCAGTTGTAAAGGCTCCCATTTTCTTTATTTTAAAGAGGGGTTCAACCGATTAAACCGGTCGATTCACACCGGTTCAGGCGATTCAAGGTGATTCACACCGGTTTTTTTCCTTATCTGATCTAATAATCAATCCAGACCGATTAGGGGTCAGGTTCACCGGTTCATCGATCAGACCGGCAGGGCCGGTTCGAGTCTGATAACTAGGGTTTTATTGTATTTTTAAATAAATTTAATGTTGTGAAATAAAAAAAATTAATATAAGTTGAAGCATTATTTTTTCTGAAATTCATTTCATTTGGCTCAATACATTGATCTCCTATAATTTTGATTTGTGATACTTTGTTCTCTTTTATCAATTATTAATTTGTTTTTTTGACTAAAAAATTGTGTTAGGCATGTTAGTTTTTTATACAGCATTTATCTTAAATTATTAATGTGCTTAGGAGGATATCAGTGGAGTTTCATGATTTTTTTTCAATATAGTTTATTTATTATTAATTTTATTAACTGTATAGAGAAAATAATTCATAAAAATTAAAATATATTGACAAAAATTATGAAACTTCACCCATATACTTATACATATATTAACAATTTAAGATAAATACTGCATAAAAAAAAATAACAAGCATAACATCATCTATCAATCAAAAAAACAAATAACTAACTGATGGAATGGTGTAAATTAAGTATCACAAATCAAAATAATAGAAAGTCAACGTTCTGCAATTAAAATCATAAGGATGCAGAGCATAAATTTGATGATAATTGAAGGAATCAAACAATAATTTTTAATTTTTTTTTTATATCTATTTACAAAGATGGGACCCATATCTCCCACTAACCGACAAAATCCATCAGTAAAATTCCCTAACATTTTTCTTTCCATATACATTTGTAATAAAATTTTCAACTTTTACATTTACTTGGAATTAAATGGCAAACTTAATTCAATGAAGTTAGTTTTCAATAATCATCATGTTAAATGAGACCTATTAATGACTGTGGAAGAGATTCTGGCTAGTCACAAAGAATGAGCTCACGATTTCTATTATGAGTTGGTGGAAACGGCTCCGGCCAAATTCTAATTATATTCTTTTTTTTTTATGTTTATAATAGATTTTCGGATTATTTACACTTTAGTACTTTGAACTTTGGGAATAATTTCAATCAAAAACCTAAACTTTTAATTTGATCAATTTATAATAAATTTTTAAAAACTTAATTCAATGAAGAATAAAACCAGAATCTTAATACTTTTTAGGGAAAAGTAAATAATGAGTAATGCAGCAGTGCTTGTATATTCTTAACTGTTTTCTTCCTCAACCACATAAATGTTAAGATTTCGAGCTGCATTAATCTGCCATAGAAAATATTAAAATTTGTTATAATCATTTAGCTTTAACCCCCAAATTGAAACCCTCATTTAATCACGTGAGGGTTATGTGAATGGTTTGGGTGAGAAATAAATATCTCAAGTTAGGTAGCATACATGTAGACTCAAACTAGAATACCACGTGAGGTGTAGATGAAGATTCCGTTACTTAAATAGATGATGTTCCAGTTTTGTCCGACATTGAAAGAAATTTCTAAAAATTTGTCTTAAATTAATTAAATTAAAAGTTTAGGTCTTAGATTAAAATTATCCCTAAAATTAGAGGTACTAAAATTTAAATAATTCATAAAATTTCCAACATTCACATCTACTTGGAATTAAATGGCCAAAATAATTCAACGAAGTTGGTCTTCATTAAGTTAGACCTTTCAATGACTCTCGCAGATTGTATTTCACCCTTTAATGAGACCTCTTAATGCCTTAAAGGATACCAACGGGTACCTTCTCGTGGAGTCCCGGCCCAAATCATAAGATTGGGCTTCTTACAATGTCATGGGTCAGTTTTGGGCCAGGTCAGTACAATAAGTTCCTCCTTTGCTGGTCAAGGCCCAAACTGAAAACCCAAGTATGATTCCAATTTCCAAAAGGGTCTTGTTTGAGAGGTAATTTCCTAATTTTTAAAAGGCAGTTACTTTTAAATGTCGAGGTATAAAAGGTCTATTTTCGTTATTATTATTATTTTTTTAAATCATTTTGAAGCTCAAGATTTTGTTATTTGATTTGAAAGATAGAGTGATAATTACTTCTGAAAGTGACAAAATTTTCATGTTAGAAATGATTGTGGCAAAAGTTAGGATACCAGAATCACTTCTAGTATGAAAATTTTAATACGTGAAGACATTACTTAAACTTAAATTTAAAGAGATATGTGAAGAGATAGTTCTTATAATGTGATTTTAGAAAAAAAATTAATACAAACAGATTCTAAGTATTTACAAATTCCATTATTATCAACACATCTGTAACTACTACCATTACCTGGTGCCACCATGACTTGCTGCTATCGCCATTAATTACTACCGTTACCGTTCATTATTGCCATCACCACTACTGTACCGGGCTGTGCCTATAAATGTCCCACGTTAAGCCATCTCTCTCCTAATAGTTAGGAAGTTGGGCTGTGCCCAAATATATCCGTTGTAGCTTTATGGACTGATGAATCTATTAAAGCATTACTATTTTCGGAGCAAGTAGGGTCAAGTAGGGTCATATTCATATCAAATGTGGCAAACACAACATTAACGAAACTTGCATGGGACCTTTTGGGTCCTATTCTCTTTAAAAGCACATTTTGAAAATCCTATTTTAGAAAGTATACTATTTCTATTTTGTTATTTTGGGAAAATGTCTTTAAAAAAAATTATTCAATAATTCATGGGTTTAGGCGATCTCCAATGGTGGTTTCAAAAGGAGATGTAGATTCATTTTTTGCATATATATGCAAAAAAAGATACGCCAATGATGAATTCAAAACCTGATGCAAAATGTATTAGATCCTGTTTTGGATAGATCTTTTTTTTTTTTTTTTCAAGTCACATTAAAATGTATGTAAGTTTGTACTCGACTTAGGAAAAGAGAGAGATATAGAGAAGAGATTAAAAAAAATAAAAAAATAAAAAAAATAAAAAAGAATAGTGTACCATTGGAGCACTTGAATCCAAATGGCTGTGTTTCACCGCAGCATATTAAAAATAGAAAAGGATTTAAATCCAATTAAATGAATCTAACGGAAGTTGTTCTTAGTGCTGATATATACCATGAGATCCACCATTATGCTATAGGTCCTTGAGATTTTTAAACTCTTCTGTCTATTTGTTATGCTAAAAAGACTCTTGGGACTTGTAATATAAAATAGTTTGTTAGGAACTCGATCATCAGTATACAACTCAAATATATATATTAAAGAAATTTGGGGAAGATTGGGTTTAACCTAACTTTTTTACTCAAATATATTTGAGTAAAAAGATGACCTAACCTCATCTTTTTCCCTAACTTTTGAATAGAAAATTGTTTTCAGATTGCAGAACCAAGCAGATTCATAAACTTGCTGTTTTAATATATGAATCTACTGGATATTTTTAACCAATGGAGTATATCTTTTTGGGTAAATTACAAAAAAAAAAATAAAAAAAAAATCATTTAATTTGAAGTATAAGTTAGTTTCACATAACCCAATAAAATAAAAATAAAGTTTTGTAAATCACTAAAATCTTTCTAAATTTGAAGGGCCTGAAAACTGAATTAGGTTAGGTCATCTCTGTTTTTGCTATTTGGTTTTTAAATAAATCAATTTCCAGTTAGTTTAAAAAAGAAATTTGTATTTTTGCCTTATTTTTGGTACAAGGTTAAACTGATTTACTGAGGAAAAAAAAAAAAAAAAAAACGAACTTACCAAATAGTTCTGAAATAAAAATAAGTTAGACTCATATTCAACTGAATATATTTTTATGGTTGCCAAACAGCCTCTAAAATTGAACTAATACTCCGAAACTGTGAAATTTCATAAAGACAATGCATATATTTACAATTTTACATGGTCCCATTTTTCTTTTTTCTTTTTTCAAATTTCTTAATTCCAAAAAAGAAAAGTGTTATAATTTCATAATTTGGGAGGTTATTTGTTTAGTTTTAAACTTCATGAGGTTTTTGTGAACTCACTTATGATTTACGATATTATATATATATAAAAGAATTAAATGCAATTTATCCTTTTTAATTATTTTTAAATTTAATATCTGTTTAGTTCATCTTATCCAAATCCTTCATAATTAACCATGTCACATCCGGATATGATAAAATATGATTGGGGGTTGAGATGCTGTTTTATAGATTAGATATATAATTATCTTGAATATAATAATCATTTCTTTATTTTCCAATAGCTTGGAAGGGTCAAAACTCAAAACAAACTTCTCTTTCTTTCTCCAGCAATTTTCCGAATTTGATCCAGAAATTTGTTAAACTCTGTTATCTAAAAGGTTTTCAAAAGAAATACTAAAAGCAGTTGCAAATTCTCAAATTTCAAGAAAATTGTCCAATTATTTATGTCACTTTTAATTATTTCAGGCGCAAATAATTTTTTAAAATATTCATTTTATATTGACTAAAAAAAGGATATACTTATAAAAAAAATTAAATTAAATTAATATATATATATTAATATATATATTCTCATTTCTTGCATAAAATTGCCAAATATTAAAACCATACCCATATTTATAAAGAAATTTTCAAAATCAAAGAGAAAGGCGGCGGTGTACTTTTTACAATTATTAGTAGATATAACTACTTTGAAATTTTTATTAGACTTTAAACATAAAAATATGTATTTAGTGTTTGATTATGTCAAGAAGTAACAAGCGGGAAAGTCAACAAGACATTGAAACTCCAGTAGTCCAGTGCACCATTTGTCTCCATGGAAGCTAACCATATTTTCCATATCGTGTAAACTAATTATATTATTTTTAAGGGTCATGTTTTTTTACTATTTGTTTTATCATTATTATTATTACCATTTGTTTTTAAAATAGTAATTTGGGTCGAATATTTTAATAAATCGACTGTTAGATTAGATACAATTTTTATATATATTCTTTATAGCAAAAATCACAGTGATCCAACTGTTGGTTTTTGAAAAATATCATTGTGAAAAATTATTATAATTGAAAATATCACTGTTTGTAACAATGAAATTTTTTAAAATTTGAACATTAAATTAATGTGATTTTGGGCATCTATGATATGCACAAAAAGGATATTTAGTCTAAGAATAGATTTTTCAAAATATTCGACGCATATTGATATTTTGTGAATAAACGGTAAAAATAGTAGTAAAAGGAATGGTAACAGAGAGTTTTATAATCCACAACAAAGGCACTCCATAGAAGCTAGGATTTGAAGTCATCCTGGGCTGGGATAACTTGGACGGTTCCTTAGCTAGTAAGGCACCAAGCTAAGCCAATCATTTTTCTTTCTTATGTTTAAATTAAGCACCGAACATAACTGATTGTAATTGAATCCAACTGTTAGTTTTTTTAAAAATTGATTGAAAAAAAATTATGATATTTTAAAGAACAAAATATCGGGTCGTGTTTGGTTGGCGGTCTTGACGGTGGGTTTGGGGTTTCACACCCCAAACCATTGTTTGGCACGGTTGGGTTTGGGGTCAGAAATTTGAAGCCGGTGGTGTGAGGAAGCCGGCCATGGGAAGAAATCCGTGACCTCTTCAGTTGGTGGGTTGGGCGTTTGGCACCCCGGGAATGCATTTACAATAATCCATTATGACGAGCGTGCCCTTCAGTTTTGCACGCAACAAAACTGATTTCCATCTCTATCCCACATAATAAACCCTAGCCGCACAGCAGATCAAAAGGAAGAGAAGAAGAAGAGGAGGAGGATGAGGAGGAGGAGATGCAAGCTGCAGATCGCCGTTCCGCCGTGAGTAGCAGTTCCGCCGTGGGTCACCAGTCGTCAGTCGTCGCCAATCTCGTCAACACCAGTCGTCGCCCTTAGTTCTGCAGTGGTACTTCCTCTAGCTGCTCGCCTCGCTCCCTGAGGAAGAGGTTCAAAATGGGGCTTTCTTTATATATATAATATATATAAAAATTTGGTGGTTTGATATCTGATAACATATATATAAGAATCTGGTGGTTTGATAATACATATAAAAATCTGGAATAGTATATATATATAATATATCCTGATAATATATATATATATATAAATCTGGTGGGTGTATATATATATATATATATATATATTTGTGCATTTGAATTAATTGTTTAAAGAGGGGTAATTTGGTAATTATATTGATTTTGGTGTGAATCTTGATGGTCCAAACAAACAAAGGTTAGACATTCCCAGGCTTATGATTCCCAGAATTCCAAACACTGGTTTGGGGTTACAAAATTACAAACCCAAACCCCCCGATTAGACATTCCCAGGCTTGAGATTCCTAGCCCGCGTACCAAACGCACCCTCATAGTTTTTCACATATGATAGAAAGCAACCTTTGCATCGCTGTAATTTTCGGTGAATATAGAATTTATAAGAAGTTCGTCTAATCTAAAGGTCGGTTTTTCAAAATATGTTATGCAATTAGCCCTGACATTTTACGTAACTTTGCATAAGGTGCACTTTGAAAATCGAACAGCCTCGCCGTTTGAATTGTAGTTTGGAGAAGCGTCCTTAGCGGCGGGCCGGCCCCAAGTCCTTTGGAAGGGGCGCCGGAGAGGGTGAGAGCCCCGTCGTGCCCGGACCCTGTCGCACCACGAGGCACTGTCTGCGAGTCGGGTTGCTTGGGAATGCAGCCCCAATAGGGCGGTAAATTCGGTCCAATGCTAAATACGGGTGAGAGGCCGATAGCAAACAAGTACCTCGAGGGAAAGATGAAAAAGACTTTGAAAAGAGAGTCAAAGAGTGCTTGAAATTGTCGGGAAGGAAGCAGATGGAGATCGGCGATGCGCCCGGTCGGATGTGGAACGGTGATGAGTCGGTCCGCCGATTGACTCGGGGTGTGGACCTACGCAGATTGTAGCGGCGACCCAAACTCGGATTGTCGATATACACGTGGAGACGTTGTTGCTGCGATCGTGGAAGGCAGCGGGCGCAGTCACAGCGTGCCTCGGCACCTGCGTCGGCCTGCAGGCTCCCCATTCGATACGTCTTAAAACACGATCCAAGGAGTCTGACATGTGTGCGAGTCAACTGGCCAAAAAACCCGTAAGGCGTAAGGAAACTGATTGGAGGGATCCTCCTGTGGGTTGCACCGCCGACCGACCTTGATCTTCTGTGAAGGGTTCGAGTGAGAGCATACCTGTCGGGGCCTGAAAGATGGTGAACTATGCTTGAGCGGGGCGAAGCCAGAGAAAAATCTAGTGGAGGCTCACAGCGATACTGACGTGCAAATCGTTCGTCTAACTTGGGTATAGGGGCGAAAGACTCGAACCATCTAGTAGCTGGTTCCCTCCGAAGTTTCCCTCAAGATAGCTGGAGCCCGCGGGCGAGTTCTATCAGGTAAAGCCAATGATTAGAGGCATCGAGGACGCAACGCCCTCGACCTATTCTCAAACTTTAAATAGGTAGGACGGCGCGACTGCTCTATTGAGCCGCGCCACGGAATAGAGAGCTCCAAGTGGGCCATTTTTGGTAAGCAGAATTGGCGATGCGGGATGAACCGGAAGCCGGGTTACGGTGCCCAACTGCACACTAACCTAGAACCCACAAAGGGTGTTGGTCGATTAAAACAACAGGACGGTGGTCATGGAAGCCGAAATCCTCTAAGTAGTGTGTAACAACTCACCTGTCGCATGAAGTAGCCAATGCAAATTTAACTATATTATACTGTTAATGTATATAGTAGTTTCCATTTACCGTAGTTTCTAATTACTGTATAGTTTCCATATTCTGTATAGGGTCTAGCCTATATAAGGCTCTCTTTGTACATTGATTAGGTTAACACAATCAATACAGAGTTTTATACTTTTCTCTCAACATGGTATCAGAGCCGAATACCTAGGAAACCTCGCCCACCGAACCTCGCCTACCAACACCACAGTGCCCCGCCGCCGAACCCTGTCGTCGGAACCTCAAATCCGCCGGAAAACCGTACCGTCCGAATCTCAAACCTATCCAAGTCAAAAATCTCGATCTTCCAGTAACCAAAATCAGCCAACCTACCACTCAAAATACTTGTTTTTGTCCGATCTTCAAAACCCCACCGGAAACACCCAAAAATACCTCGGGATGCGCTCTCACGCGCCACCTCCATCGGCTGCGCGTCAGATCTACTCTCAGCGGCCGGTTCACGCGCACTCACGCGCTCGCTTCACGCGCCCCCCCTAATCACCGTGTTGCTGACGTCAGCCCTACCCGCCACGTCACCGATCCGACCCAGATCCAACCCGACCCAGACCAAGCAAGCCACGTCAGCAACTCGACCCGACCCGGTTTTGACTCGGCCCATATCCGACCCGTTGACCCGACCTGATATCCGATCCGTTGGCCCGACCCGGTCAACCCGTTGACCGTTGACCGCCACGTCAGCATCTGTTGCCACGTCAGCCATTCACTGCCACGTCACCAAGTTGACCAAGCCGCTGCCACATCAGCTGACCCAGGTCCGACCCGGTCCAGCCAACCCGACCCTGACCTGAACCCGACCCAACCCGCCGACCCTTTGACCAACTCGTTGACTCCAGAATTTTCCAAAATTACGGTTTGCCCCTCCATCTTACTGGAAAATTACCATCTGCCCCCCTGAAAAATTACCGTTCTGCCCCAATTTTTTTCTGGAAAATTACAGTTCTGCCCCCAAGCCTTCCCAGCATTTTTCGACGTCCTGAATCCGTTTTGTCGGTCCGTTTTGTCAAATTCAGTCTTCTTTTGATACTTTCAAGAGCAATGGCCGATTCAGACGTTTCTAAACTCGTTCCAACGACTCTCAATGGCCGTAATTATTTTATTTGGGCTCATGTTATGTCGCTCTACCTTAAAGGGCGTCTCCTTTGGAAATATGTTTCTGGAGAATCGGTTCGACCTGTGCAAGATGAAACGGAGACTAAGTCCAAATTCTCTGAGCGCCTTGAAGCTTGGGTCGGTAAAAATAGTTAGATCATGTCATGGTTTCACTGCACCTGTGATCCATCTATTCATTCTCAATTTCCTCGCTTCACAACTGCTAAAGAAATTTGGGATTTTCTGCGACACCGTTATTCTACTTCTGATCTTTCTCACCGCTATCAGCTCTTGACCAGTCTTCATCGGTTGCATCAAGCTCCAGGTCAATCTATTGACAGTTTTGCCTCTCAGATGTATGGAATTTGGAATCAGCTCGACAATATCCCTCATTCCTGGTCCACTTCGAAAGATGCGGAACTCTATGCCTCTATTCGGGAGGAAGACTGCTTGATTCATTTTCTCATGGCCCTTCGAGATGAGTTTGAACCTGTTCGTGCTCAGTTACTTAATCAGGAACCACTACCTAGTTTGGACATTGCTATTTCCAAACTTATCTCTGACGAGACTCGCCGTGGTCTTTCCCAGTCTCCCTACACTGACTCAGTACTCATTACCCACCAACCCAGGGAGGAATCTGATGGTAAATCCTCCTATGCTGACACAGCCCTTGCTACTCATCATCCCAGATGGGACTCACGGGACTCCAGTCAGAAATCCTGTTGATATTGCCATGAGACTACCCATGCTCTTCTTAATTGTCCAGTTCAAATTTGTAAGTTTTGTCGTAAGAAGGGGCCTCGTCACTATCAGTGGGACTGTCCTCGCAATCCCACTCCAAACAGCCAACCCCAGTTCAACCGCTCCAGAGACAACCAATTCCGACATTCAGGACAAGCCTCACACTCTACAGTTGCTTCCGCCACAGAGGAATCTTCTGCTCGGGATCCTACAGCCCCTATCACTGTTGCTGATCCAGCATCTCTGCTCCAACAGGTTGTCTCCCATTATGGTACTTCCCTCTCTACTGCCCTATCTGCTACACCCTCAGGTAATTCTTCTTGGTTCTTTGATTCTGCCTGTAGTAATCATATGACCTCTGATCCTACTATTTTCTCTACTAAACAATCTACCTCTCATTCTCCTGCCATTCATACAGCCGATGGGTCTCATATGCATGTCAGCCATATAGGACATATTTCTGATTCAAGACTATCCTTGTCTGATACATATCTCATTCCTAAACTAACCTTGAATCTTCTTTCTGTGGGTCAACTCTGTGATTTGGGTTTCACTGTTATTTTTTCTCGTTCTGGTTGTGTTGTACAGGATCCACGGAATGGACAGACTCTTGGGATAGGCCGTAAAGTTGGTCGTCTGTTTGAGCTCATCAATCTCCACACCACTTCATCCTCACCGCCGATTGCTGCTCCTGTTCACTCTATTTCTTCTTTACATTTATGGCATTCTCGTCTTGGACATGTTTCTATTAGTCGTTTAAAGTCTTTAATTTCTACTGGTTGTTTGAGATCAGTTAGTAATGAACATTTAGATTGTTTATCTTGTCAACTTGCTAAACAGCCGGCTTTGCCTTTTAATAATAGTGACTCTATTTCTTCTGCACCTTTTGATCTAGTTCACTCTGATATCTGGGGTCCTTCTCCCACTTCCACCATGGGTGGATCACGATATTTTGTGATTTTTATTGATGATTATTCTCGTTATACTTGGCTTTATCTTCTGCATACTCGTTCTGAACTCAAACAGGTGTATTATGATTTTGCACGAATGGTCAAAACTCAATTCTCTTGTGATATCAAAGTTTTTCGTGCCGATAATGCCATGGAATATCGAGATTCGGAGTTTCTTTCCTTTCTTCGTGCCAATGGCACTCTTCCCCACCGATCTTGTCCCGGCACTTCCCAACAAAATGGGCATGCTGAACGCAAACATCGTCACCTTTTGGATACTACACGAGCTCTTCTTATCTCTTCATCCTGTCCAGAGCATCTTTGGGGAGAAGTTGCTCTTACCGCCGCTCACTCCATCAATCGTATACCTTCTCCCACCACGGGAACCAATCTCCATATGAGCGTCTCTATGGTCGTCTTCCTGACTATCAGACTCTTCGAGTTTTTGGTTGTGCTTGTTTTGTTCTTCTTCAGCCTCATGAACGAACTAAGTTAGAACCACGAGCTCGTCTTTGTTGTTTTCTGGGTTATGGGATAGAACATAAAGGCTATCGTTGTTGGGATCCTTTATCTAAACGTCTTCGTATTTCTCGTCATGTCGTTTTTTGGAAACATAAAATGTTCTCATCTCTTTCCCAATTTCACTTACCTTTTTCTGCTCATCCAGAACCATTCTTCACTAATTCATCTATTTCTTTATTTCCTGATGATTCTCCAACAGCGTCTGATCAACTTACGACTTCTCCTGAGGAGCCTACATTACCTGCGGATCCTGTTCCTGACTCAGCCACTCCTTTTGATCCTGACAGTGATCCTCCACTTCGTCGCTCTACCCGGGTAAGGGAACCACCCACTCATCTTCGTGATTTTCATTGTTTTTCTACTATCCTCTCTCATCATGAACCTCAAACATATCATGAAGCTTGTTCTAATCCCTTGTGGCAAGCAGCAATGTCTGATGAATTGCAGGCTTTTCGCAATACTCATACTTGGGATCTGGTTGATTTTCCATTGGGCAAATCTGTAGTGGGTTGTAAATGGGTGTACAAAATCAAGACTCATTCCGATGGTTCCATAGAGGGCTACAAAGCTCGTCTAGTGGCTAGAGGCTTTACTCAGGAGCATGGCATTGACTATGAGGAGACCTTTGCTCCTGTGGCTCGCATTACCTCAGTCAACAGCTTGATTGCTATTGCTGCTACTCAACATTGGCAACTGTTCCAAATGGATGTTAAGAATGCTTTCCTTCATGGCGATCTTACTGAAGAAGTTTACATGCGCCCTCCACCTGGATATGATCATCCTCCACACAAGGTCTGTAAACTTCGTCGTGCTATCTATGGGTTGAAACAGGCTCCTCTAGCATGGTTCGCCAAGTTTAGTGCTGTTATTGGAGATTTTGGCTTCACCTCCTGTCCATATGATTCAGCTTTATTTCTTCGTAAGATGAATCGCGGTCTTACTCTTCTCCTTCTCTATGTTGATGACATGATTATTACTGGTAATGACCTTGGTGGCATTTCAGATCTCAAATCCTTTCTCCATCAACACTTTGAGATGAAGGATCTTGGCACCCTCAGTTATTTTCTTGGTCTTTAGATCAATTCCGGTTCACATGGGTACTATCTTTCTCAAGCCAAGTATGCATCCGATCTTATCACTAGAGCTGGCCTCACTGATGCCAAAACTGTTGCTACTCCTCTTGAGACAAATGCTCGACTTACTCCTTTTGATGGCAATCTGCTGCCTGATGCCACACCTTATCGTCAACTTGTTGGCAGCCTTATTTATCTTACTGTCACACGACCAGATCTTGCATATGCTGTTCATCTTGTTAGTCAGTTTATGTCTGCTCCACGCTCCACTCATTTTGCTGCTGTTCTTCGTATCCTTCGCTATGTCAAGGGTACATTGTTTCATGGTCTTCATTTCTCTGCTACCTCTTCTTTGGAATTACGTGCTTACTCAGATGCTGATTGGGCTGGGGATCCTACTGATCGTCGTTCTACCACTGGATTCTGTTTCTTTCTAGGCGATTCTCTTATCTCCTGGCGCAGTAAGAAACAAACTGTCATTGCTTGGTCTAGTACTGAAGCTGAATATCGTGCTCTTGCTGACACTACTCAAGAACTTATCTGGCTTCGTTGGTTACTTGAAGCCATGGGTGTTTCTCATTCCTCTGCCTCTACTTTGTACTGTGACAATCGAAGTGCTATTCAGATTGCGCAAAATGATGTCTTTCATGATCGTACTAAACATATTGAAATTGATTGTCACTTTGTTCGTCATCATATTGGTCAAGGAACTGTGCATCTTCTTCCTGTTTCGTCCGCTGATCAAGTCGCGGATATTTTTACTAAGGCTCATCCTTTGGGACGATTTCAGGATCTGATTGACAAACTCAAGCTGGTTTCTCTTCCACCACCTTGAGTTGGCTTGAGTTTGAGGGGGGATGTTAATGTATATAGTAGTTTCCATTTACCGTAGTTTCTAATTACTGTATAGTTTCCATATTCTGTATAGGGTCTAGCCTATATAAGGCTCTCTTTGTACATTGATTAGGTTAACACAATCAATACAGAGTTTTATACTTTTCTCTCAACATATACAATCAGCTATCTTGTCGCATTCTCGCGAGACATGAACAAGCTCTACCTTTGGAATGTGCACCAATAAACTTTGGCAATCCCTGTAGGTGAGCTCCATATCGTGATCCATAGCAGATTTTCAATTCACTACATCAACAACAATTTTAGCATTCATTTCCACAACCACCTTAGTAACCCCCAAGTCCACCACATGATAGACCTTCACGTAGCGCTAAAGCTTCAACATGAAGTGTAATATGCATGTTCTGAATAGGGTGCATCAACCTGTAATACAATCACCATGCCTATCCCTTAGGATACATCTAATTCCTCACATTAAATTCTCTTTTCGCCATGCACCATCAACATTCAATTGATATAATCATCCCCTTTCATCAGGGCCGGCCCTGAGGTTTTGGATGCCCTAGGCGAGCTCCTAAAATGATGCCCCTATTAACTATTTTTTTTTTTTTTTTGCAAAATTTTAGTTATTAAACCTTAATTTTTCATAAGCTAAAATCTACAGCAATCAATTCACAGTATCCGAACCTCCTATCATCATTATAAATTACGGACGAGTACAGGTCTGCCTGCGTGTGTAGCCGTGTGTTTTTTTTTTTGAGAGTCGTGCTTTGTGTTTGGAAAAAAAATCCAAATTCTGAGAGTTTGCCATGATAAATTTAAAAAGGAATTTGACTTATATAATAGTAATAAATTAAAATGAATTAAGACTATGTAAGGCATCATCTCATTGTTTCCTAGAAAGATAAAAAGGAAAAAAGGAAAAAAAAAGAAAAGAAAAGAAAAGAATTCGAAGTATTAGTCCATATCATATCATCAAACAAGAAGCAGAGAATATGCACACCTCGAGTTAAGCTCGTTCTGATACTTCTCCGAGATCCAAGCCTGCTTCCACGAAATGCTGATGGCTTTTCTGCTAACACTCTGAATACACTATACTTGTCAGCATCTCTAGCAGTAGCTAAATTTGGGAATCGACGGAGTAAATCTATAGCAACATCTGTGAAAAAATTTATTTATTTATTTACTTAAAAACAGAAAAATTTACTGAATGAACAAATCATTAATTAAGCAAAATGGTGTTTGCACCAACTATCTTACACAAACTTTTGTACCAATTCATACGACAAGCTCACCTGACTCGGTAAAAAGTTTGAAAACTTTCAATGAAATGAAAATACAAACTGATGGAGTTGGTGTAAAAGTTAGTCCAACTAGCATAACTCGATGATCAATTAATTAGTAAATCATCCTTCAAAAAAAAAAAAAAAATACTATATGATGTAGTGGTACCATGAAAACCTGCACGAGTTACAGCACAAATGAGAGGAGAAGCCAAAGGGTCAGTAAAGGGAGAGGCAGGAGGGTGATTTGTAGTTTTGGAGCAAAGGTACTACACCACCTCCTTGGTACCCCAGGAAACAGCACAGAAGAGTGGCGTCCATCCATCCTCGTCCGTAATTTGAAGAGATGCGATATGAAGATGTGTAGGTCTGCCTGCGTGCGGGGGAAATGGGGTTTGGGAATTTGGGGGAAATCAGAAATGGGAGGATTTGTTTTAATGGGTTCTTCAAATTTGGGTTGTTCAAATTTGGGCTCACAATTTTTTGGGCTGTTCAAATTTTTTGGCCTATTCAAAATTATTATAATTATTTTTTGGGCTCACTATTCTTAAGGCTGGATTGGTTTCGATGGACTTGGACTGATGGCTGTAAGGTATACCTGGGCTGAAGTAAGTAACCCTAAAAATCAATAGGGCTTTGTTATTGCAACCTTTTTTAACTATTTGCCCACCCCAACCATTTGTGATTTTTTACCGTTTTATGAAAAAATACATTATTTTTAAGAAAACTACCTTCGTTATCCACTAGAAAACATTATTTTGAACAACTTTGTAGAAGAAAGTTTTTCCAAAATCTATCATTTAAGTAGACTTTTTGACCATTTATTATTTTTACAGAATATTACATAAAAAATGCCAAAAAGTCTACTTAAATGATAAATTTTGGAAAAATTTTATTCTACAAAGTTGTTCAAAATGATGTTTTCTAGTGGATAATGCAGCTAGTTTTCTTAAAAATAATGTATTTTTTTCATAAAACAGTAAAAAATCACAAATGATTGGGGTGAACAAATAGTTCAAAGAGGTTGCAATAATAAGGCCCAAAATAATTTTTGGATGCCCAAGGCGGAGGCCTCTTGGACCTCCTCTTAGGGCCGGCCCTGCCTCTCATCTACCAAAATGAGCTGGCACTTCTCTTTGTACCTAGGGAGGAGGGACCATGTGAGTGTACTTCCTTCCCTCTTTCTAACACCCACCTACCACCAACCCAACCACACTCCTTAAATATTTCTTGAAATTGTTTTAAGAATACGTTAACTAAAATTATATAAAACAAAGCTAATCACATGTGAAAAAAAGACTTTTTTTTTTTTTTTTTTTTTTTTTTTTTTTTTGTGTGTATGAAAATTTCTTAATTTATATATACATATATGTGTGAGCGCGCGCAGGGGGATTTTTTTTTCAATTTATTATTTCACATTAAGACTAATTTATAAATAATGGAAAAAAGCAAGTCAATTAACAACTTTATAAAATTGTAGCTAAACAAACCTAACTTCTACTATTGAAGGAAAAGGTTTAAATTAGGATTTGGGAAGAAACCAAAATAAATACATTAATATGGAAGGAAAAGTATGGTTATATAACTCCATATGTATGGGTTAAATTTGAAAAAAATGAGATAATGCAGCCAAATTTTGATTAGCATGTGTTAGCAAATCACGTTGCTTTTAAAAATAAAACACAATTATGGAAAGAGCTTCATCAATACAATCATTAGAGAATTCTCATAATAGTTTTTTTTCTCTCCCGCAGTGTCCGTGCTTTACGTTTCTTCATCTTCACAAACACAATCCTGATTTAGATTTTTAATATTTCATAATCAAAGCCTTGGGTTTGTGTTTGGGAATAATTGCGGCTCTATAATCACGCCTTAAGCACCAAGCACTATTAGTGTTTAAACACACATTGCCTGTACTATAAGTTTAGTTTTTAAAAAAGAAAGAGCTTCATCAATACAATCATTAGAGCATTCTTGTAACTGTGTTTTTAGATTTATTTTTCAAGGAGATATTTGAATTTTTATTTGAATAATTCCCAACTAGCACAACTTGATTTATTCATTAAACTTTTTATTTTATTTTTACAATAAATCAGAATTGAACCCACAATATAACCTAATCCTTCTCCAATTTTTTATAATCCCTTTCTATTTTTCTACAATCCCTCACCATATGAAATAACTGGGCTTAATCCCTCACCATCCATCTACCCATTGAATTGATTTGCTCTCCAGGATAGTAGCATTTTTGTTGTGGGGATTGAGTACTTGTACTCTAATTTGGTTTAAGAGTCCAATGTTGTATGCATGTTTATATGAAAAAAAAAAATATGCAAATTCATTTTTGAATATGAATAACAATTTGGGTGCTCCAATAGTAATGTATATGTGTAAAAATTGAAACAACCACTGTTGATCCAAATTGATATCCATATTTGGAAATTAATTTGGCTCAATTCATTTTCGGACACATGATCATTTCCCTCATATTCCCTTCTAAAATCCCAAAAATGGATGTGGCATCATTAGAGCATTTTTTATTTTTTTTTTGTCTATTTTTACTTTTGTGATTCAAAAAAGGAAAAATTACACATTACCCCATGAACTATTGTCTGTTTTCACGTTGGCTCCCTGTGGTTTCAATTGCAACAATGCCTCCTAAATTATTAGATTATATCAAATTACCCCATTCTGTCAGTCAATCTGGAGAAAAATGATGTTAGACTCATTACTTATTTATGCAGTATTTATCTTAAACTGCTAATGTATTGATTATCATATCAATGAAGTTTCATAGTTTTTCTCAATATATTTTAATTTTTATGAATTATTTTCTCCATACAGTAAATAAAATTCATAATAAATAAAATATATTGAGGAAAATCATGAAACTTCATCGATATGTTTATAAACATATTAGTAATTTAGGATAAATAGTGTATAAAAAAATAACAAGTCTTAACATCATTTTTCTATCAAAGAAACAGATGACTAATTGATAGAATGAGGTAATTTGATATAATCTCATAGTTGAGGGGCACATTGTTGCAGTTAAAATCACAAGACTAATGTGAAAATGACCAATAATTCAGGACGGCAAATAATTCAAGGGGGCAGAATGTAATTTCTCATTAAAAAAAAAATATGAATCACAAAATTTGCACTCCACGTAGGCTTATGGCCTGTTTGTTACGAGGGAAAAGTTGGTGGAGGGAAAGGGGAGGAGGGAAGAGAGATTTACATGTTTGGTATGGAGGGAAGGGAAAAGTGGAGGGAAAAATGAGGGGAAAAGTGGGGGGAAAAAGGGAGATATTCAATCCGCCCAATTTCGGGCAGAAAAGTGGAAGAAAAACTGGATATCAGTTTATGTGGGCTTTGAAAAGACCATTTTAACATCAATTTTTTGGTTTAAACTCCTCAGCCTTTCCAAGAAAGGAGCTGAGAAAGAGAATTTCATAAATATTAGAATTTGTTTTTCTGACAAAAAGTAATTTAAAAAAAATTCTCATCGGAGACCACTTATAAAATTATCATTTCTCAATTATGAACATATAACTAAATCTTTTTAATGGTTATTAGAATTTAGTAGTATAATGTCATTTTGGTTAAATATATGTGGGGGTATAATTGTAATTTAGGTGCTTTACTTTCTTTCCCTCCTCCCAATTTACCAAACACATGAAAAGAAGGAAACCACTTTTCCATCCATCATACCAAACACACAGGAAGGAAAAAGGGTTTTCCTCCCCTGAGGAAGGAAAGTCCATCCCTCCTACTTTCTTTCCTTATATTTTTCTATCCCCCCTACCAAACGGAGCATTAGGCTTATACCAATGGTGCCCCCACAGTGTTCCTCTGGCAGGGTATGACAGTCATTTGGTCAAGATATATGGGCACTTCTGGTAAAGGAAAGTTGCAGTTTGTTACTGTGTCAGGTTTGTATTGGCCAGTTTTATACAATCAAACCATCTGGATTGTATAGATTATCAAATATTGGGAATGGGGAAGCATTGCATGACCCACTCTCCTTCGCCTGGTTAAAAAACTGAGAGAGAGAGAGACCGCATTGGAGTTTCCTCAATTTGGGTTGACATAATCGCCCCATTCTCTCTCTTCTTCGGACCCTACGAAGATTGAGAATAATAGCTATACCTCTGCTTCTCTGTCTGTTTAATTCATTAGTTTTTCTTCTTTGACTCCTTGTTCTTCTTCATATCCATTAATCTTTCATGGGCTCTACATACTACTTTCACATTTTCATTCTCTCATTCATAGGCTAGAGATCTTCCCTTATTTCATCTTCTCTCTTCACATCTATCTCTCTCTCTATACATATACATATATCTATAGATATATTTATATTTGTCTAAGTGTTGATATAAATGGCCAATGCTTCCGGGGTATTTTCTCCGACAGTTCCGAGTCTCAGACGGAGGTATCAGCCTTGTATAGGCTTTTATCGATCTGGGTTTTGCTCGCCTGAGGTAATCTCCAGAAGGGTATTATGCTCCAGCACCACTGAAGGTGCAGAGAAGCATGCTTCTGGTGTTTCCCCTTCTGAATCTCGAGTACCCAGGTAAGTTTTATCTTTGATTGGGTCTTCAATGCAATTGGGTTAGAAAAATTATAACTTTGTTTCTCTCTCATATACATATGTTGATATATATTTGATCTGAACATGGAGTTTATATTAAATGACTAATATTGTTGAAATTGATTGGGTTTGACTGTTGATCTCTATGTTGATGTTTGGTATGACATTTGGGTTACTGACTTGGCGTTTGTTTTGTTGAATCATGAAGTGTGGATTTTGAGTCGTTATGATGTCTGGTTTCGAATTTTTATAATTCGTATTTGATCATTGTCAGTGGACAAGAAGAACAAGAGTCTATTGCTCTTGCATGGGAATTTAAGATGAGAAGTGAGTGAAGGAGATTCCTGCACAAGAGTCTGGAGTCCATCTGCAGGGGAAGTTGAATAGAGTTTGTGAAAGTGATACCTGAACTGTTAATATTTGAAGTAAATAAATTTTGGTTTGTTGCATTTTTTGGGGATTTGCATAAATGGATCTCTTGATGCTCACGGGCTAGAAATCAGTTCTTATACACTTAACAAGCGAATAGCTGTGCAAAAAAGTTTGGTTCTTTAACCAACCATTAATTTGAGAGAAGGCAACCTGTACATCTGGTAGGTTCCCAACTTTCCTTATAATAGAAGAAATTGAAATATAAACTATTGGGCATTCTAAAGTATCGTGGAAAAAATATGGTGGGAGGACATGATTCTGAAGAAATATAACCCTCACTGCCTCATTATATTTATGAACTGGGAGCGGACTCCTCAACTAAAATTTTGTCAACTATGATCCTTAGTGAAGCATTTGTCAGTCAATGTGATTGATGCCTAAACAATGACCCATGCTAAATCACAGGAGTTGATAGCAAGAAAAAGATAAAGAATTGTGACAAAAAAATTTACTGGACCTAAGTTTTGTTATGACACAATAGGTTGGAAAAATTTTGAGGGGCTTACTATGTGCTGTGGTTGGATGAGGAGTTTAGATATGATTCAGTGAAGTGG